>DWJK01000804.1:0-19687 GCA_018248815.1 Croniades pieria auraria
GCCAGAACGAACCCCTTGTCAAAGCGTAAGAAATGTGCCGTATCTGTTTTGTGGGCGTGTTAAGCGACTGCAGACCCTCGGCTGTCCAAGTTGTTTATGCTGCGTATGTGTTCAGATACTCTAGTCACAATGTTTCGTCGAGTTTCTCTAATGTAACTCTTGCCACAATCGCAACATATCATGTATACGCCCGGTACGTTTAACGGATCTGTGTCTTTAGGTGAACGTAGAAAGGCCCTCAGTTGAAACGGAGAGCCGAATATCGTCCTAATGCCATATTTGGACCGCAACAGGTATCCGTGTTTATCCGTTGCTCCTTTAATGTAGGGCGAGTAGGCTGGTAATCGTTCCATGCTCACCGTTCGTCGTTTTGCGTAGCCGGAACATTTTTAATTATGTGTATAAATACTCACGAAACATTTAATAGTAAAATATTCCTATGTTTTAGATCTTGAAACTTTAAAAGATCTTAATTGTCCATGGCGTAAAATTATAATTATTAAATGAGTATATAATACTTTGTTCACATATAATATATTTTCAATAATGTTTGACTCTGTGGATTAATTTTTAGTAAAATCAGTGCTTAATAATGTATGTTGCATCCAATCAATAAATTTTAAAATATATCAAAATGTATAAATTTAACTAGGCATACCTATCACACTATGATAAATTGTCTTTGCAAATGAATTTATTAGATCGTGGACTTACACTGTCTGCAATGGAACTAGATGTTTCACTCATAACATCATCGGCATCTGAAGTATACATTTCTATATTTCGTCTTTTAAAGGTTTTTTTAGGAGTTCCTGATACTGGCGAACTGCAATCGGACATGCTATTGTTAACACTCGAAACACAACTGCTATCTGGTGAAAAAAATGTAGCTTTTTGTGATAAGTCTTCACTTTCATTCTCCATAGGTGTAACAGGTGCTGGTAGAGAGAGTTTTGAAATTCTAACAGGTGTTTTGTTTACTTCTGTTTCCAAACTAGTCACTGTGCCAGTACCAGAGCTGCTTGGGTTTTCAAAGGGCTCTTTCATCGCTCTACCAGATCTTGCCATCAAGACTTCTAGTGGGTCATCAATACCCAATTTTTCACACAAAGAAACTGTTTGAGGATTACTTATGGGTTCTAATTGTTCAAAGTGTTTAGCGCCTCGTACATATACAGGCGCTGTTCTCACGAAACTGCTATGGTTTATGGTCAAGTCACCCATTAATTGTTGCACATTCTCTATTTCTTGTGGTGTTGGAGTAAATTCATATCTGAAACACAAAAAATAAATTTTGGACACAATTTGAATTTTTAAAACACAATTTCTACTAATGCGGGACGCTACCTTCTAATATTTATTGATATTGTAGCCCATGGAGTTTAACAATGGAAAGCTCTTTAATAACAGATGTATGGATGTTCCTTAAGACTTAATTGAAACAGTTGAAAATCTGTAACCAACACTTTATAGAAAGATTAAAAGAATATATATTCCTGTAATCTTGAAGCAAGTTTTATATATGTATCTATACAACATCTTTATTAAATTCCAGTATATTTACTTGTGTTATTAACGTTGTTCAACCCAACTATACACTCATGTTGAAAATAAAGTTTAGATTTTTCATATTTCCTTTCTCAATAATATAAGTTTAAATGTCACTTACACTTCATTACCACCTGGCCCTGGTAGGTGAAAATCCATATTCTTAACACTTATTAAATGATTTGTGTTTTTCAAAACTGCCAGCCATTCTGCATCATGCTTTAACAATTTGTCTCCGTCATACTCTTCGGGTAACAGCAAAATCTGTAAGTGTCTACGCTTAGGAAGACACTTGTCTAAAGCTAAAAACTTTGTCTCCTTATCTTCATCATCATGTTTGACGAGAGCAGCAAACTGGCAATGCAAGTGAGCAGCAAACCAATATTCTGGTTTCAGCAAGTGAAGTAACTTCTCAGCTGGTGGGCTACCTAGTTGATTTGCTGCAATGTCCTCTCTAAAACATAAAAGAGTCAATACATCATTTGACATTGATTTTACATAAACTATTGACATATTTTTGAACAGAACTACACAGTTTGACTCATATTGTGTTTAACAACACTTGAGAACATGCTTACAATTATGAAAGATAGCAATTTACCTAAAGAATTGTTTTCTTTTCAACAAATTCTCAACATCACCATAATCTGTAATACCTCGTGGCCAATCGTGTGACAGCATTATATGTACCTTCTCTTTCAGTTGGCTCAGTCTGAAGACATCTAGTGCTCTGACATGATAAACACTCCGGAGAGAGTCTTGGCTATATGGAGGACTTTCCCAAAGACCTTGCAAATAATCATGTCCTTTGTAGATGCCAGACAAACCTTTAACAGACAAAAACCTTTAACAAAAATGTGTCATAGAAAGTACAAAACAACATTAGCTTTTTATGTTAAAAAAATTACCAGCTATTAAACAGTTTAAGCTGTTTCTTAGAAGGGTGATAAATAGCTTAAAGTGAAACAAATTACTTCTGATCATTTCAATTAAAATTATACACATACTATTCCATTTAAAATATACACTTGAACTAAACTTAAACCTCTTCATATGAAAGGACACCCATATTCCAACAGTGGAATGATAACTGGGTTGATTAGTATTTTATTATAGACTTGAAAATGAAACGGTTACTAAATTAAATATTTGAAATGTTAGGTATACCCAATCTGAGGTAACAAAACTCTTGGTAACACCATTTAAAAATTTGATCCTTATGAGTGTGTATGTAATGAAATAGACAAACATATTTTTCTCTTTTTTTAAATGTAGAAATAGGCTCACATGATATATAATATGCATATTTGCCTTCAGATATTTTCATATTACAGTAAAAATTTGTTTTAAATCGGCATATTTCAATGTGCATCTTACCTCCAATTCGAAGGTTTCCAAACTGGACAACACTAGCTCTGCCCATGTAGTAGATATTTGGTGCCACCCAACCACCATAAGGCAACTCTTGCAAATAGTTGGAAGCCTCATGGTTGCCTCCAATGAACAATGTTAATATTGGTGCTTTGCGCTCACCACTGTAATACCTTAAAATATATGTCATTATATTAGATACTGGCCGATAGAAAAGTCATAGGTCAACAAAACTTTCGTATATATAAAAAGAGTAATGACTACAGAAAAACTATCGACAATTCTAAAAAAACTAAACTATAGACAAGACATTAGACAATCTTTGGCAATTGTTATTTGTTTCCAGGTCCTTCACCAGATAAGGCTGTCAAGATATTTGACAATTGTCATTCTGCCTATGCTTTTAGTAATCTGGTGTGTCAACATCAATTCTAACAAATATCCAAGTTAAGTTATGTATAAATCACTGATCTCTATATTATGTAGTTCACCATGTATTATGAAGTATATTATATAGTTCACCGTACACATCAATTGAATAATTAAAGTTATACTTCTTTTAGCGCATTAGGGAAAAATGATGAGAATACATTTTTATGATGTGTGCGCACATGGTCAGTAAAACCGACACCATGAAATTAGCCAGTGAACATTTTAGTTCTTTTTATATTTAAATAAAATTTATTTAACCAGAAAATGTACTATAATTAAACTTTCTTTCAATGTATTAAGTACCTTTTTTTCTATTAGTTGTGTTGTTTTCTCTACAAACATAGGATAACGTGAAGAATAACATTTTTAGAAAGATTTTATCTTGTTACTCCATAAAAGTACAAATTCTTACTCACTCACATAAGTACACACATGTTTTTTTTATTATTAATGTATCTGGTTAATAAGGAAATAACGAAAATTTAACACAGTGTGCATTAGTTCATACCACCATTCATCAAAAAAATTCCATCAGTATCAGCTATCCAAACATAGAGATTAGCAGTAAACATAAACAATATTAAAGACACAATTAAATATGTACCGGCTTAACTCAGGTACATTTTTCGGGATGGCCTGACTAGTTTCAGACCCGTATGAGGTTCTTGCTCATGAGATCCCGCCGCTCAAGTCTCCGTCAAGACCTCGCTGCAAGCGGCGGAACCTCATGGGGAAGGACCTTGTACAGGTCCAAAACTAGTCTGGCCATCCCAAAAAACATATGTGAGATAAGCCAGTACATATTTAAACATGTGTATAAATACTCACGAAACATTTAATAGTAAAATATTAAAAACATCCAATGGATAATTAAATATCTCTTAAATATTTCAGAGAAGTGGTCAGTGGTTGTATAGTTACTTGCTGACAGTATTAAGTGGTCAATGAAGCCTATGCATATCTATTACTCAATCTCAAAATTCTTCTTGGAATTGATCATGATATGATATAAGAAGGTAATTATTTAAAGATGTGGATTATATAATAAGGTTAGATTATAGTAATAATTATATCAATTTTGCTGTCATATAGGTTATAATTTTATACATATATTTATGGTAAATAAATTCAAGGACAATAACATTATTTTTTTAAATTTCAGTTGTGTTTTTGATTTTATTATTTACCTGCGTCTAATATCAGTAATTTATTTATTAGTGCTGTTTGTCAATGTGGAAAATTATAATGACCTATGGTACCGGTGCTACATTTTACAAAAGTAGATTTGTATTTATTAACAAAAAGTATAGCCGTATAGTAACTCACTTGTAGAATGTACGAATATCCTGGTACTTTTGAGGCACTGCCATAGCCCGCAAATCATTTTGATTCCGCACGGATTGAAAATCTCCACAGCAAATTAACAGATCGATATTTATACCCTCCCTCTCTTGTATTGTTTCAACGCAATCGTATATTGTTTCTAACTCGCCGTGAGCACATCCTTCGATAGCGATTCTCATTTTATTCTTTAGTAATTCTGACTAGAATGCACATAAATTTTAGTTACAAATACCAATTAAAATCAAAAACAATTCAATGGTGCGAATACAAAATGCTATTTGATTGCAAGTATGATGACAGATAGTTGACATTCAACAAGCCAAGTTAACTTTTGTGTCATAGACTGTGAACAGAACACAGCAAACATTCGAAAAACTGTCTCAGTAAAATATTAAATGGTTTCTTTAGGCATCGTTACAATTAAAACATTTGCGCTGTTGGCAGATTACGGATATTGGCCAAATGCATGTGTTAATACGAATAGAATTTAATATTAAAGTTTTTTTAAATTGGCTCAAATATCAGAATCTGCTGACATTGCTGAAATTGCCTCGTTAAAAACAAAGGTTTGCAATCGCGCCAATAATCAATTGACCGTGTACATTATACCGAATAATTCAATTGTTTCAAAGAATTTTCATAAATATATTATTAATTTATTATGATTGATCAATCGTTGGACGATAATATTTCGGAGAATGATGACGATGAAAGTTTTTTTCAAGACGTTGATATTTTACAAAAACATGGTATTAATGTAGCTGACATTAAAAAATTAAAAGGAGCTGGAATATGCACAATAAAAGGTATCCAAATGACAACAAAGAAAAAATTATGTAACATAAAAGGATTCTCAGATACTAAAGTAGAGAAAATTAAAGAAGCGTGTTTAAAAGTTGTTACGCTTGGTTTCATGACCGCTTTAGAAGTCAGCGATCGACGTAAGCAAGTTTTCAAAATTAGTACTGGAAGTAGCGAGCTAGAGTGAGTGTGCGACATCGTTTATTATTAAAGTTTAGTTATATTTATAATCTACATCAGCAATCACCATCAACCGATAAAATTTGTCGTTGTCTGTTGGGTAGGAGTCTTCTCCCCGAATAAAAAAAAGTTGTAGATACAGGTCAAAAGGCAGGTTAACAAACTTCATACTGCAGATTTTAATTTTGGAAAAGCGCGCATTGCAGTCAGTAGCGTAGCAAATATTTTTAAAAATAATTTAACATATTTATTCGTATGTATGTACATGCGGTGTACTTTGCACGCGCCACGGTCTTATATCATGCATCGTTAGACCGGCTTACCTCAAACTGATAGCAGTTACTATAACTGCTATTCATTTAAAAAACCTACATAACGTATATAAAACGCAAGGAGCTAATAATTGAAGTTCGATAAGCAAATAAAATTATTTTAACCCTTAAAACCTGTAGGTGCATCGAATTTATACAAAATAGCGGACCTCGAAGTGTTCATAATTATTTCTGTAAATCTCATAATTGGAAGGCAACTGTAAAAGATACCCAACAGTTTTCTGTGTTCTATAATAAATAGAATAGAGCAGCACTTGTTCGGTTAGGATTAGGTTGAAGTCTAGCTCTTTCTGTTGGCTTAGTTTGATGTCCTCAATTGCTAGCCGACTCTAAAACATAAAAAAAAACGTAACACCACGCTAGTAATCCCCGAAAGGGTAGGCAGAGGAGTGTAGTACACTCCCACGTTTCACCAGTTACGTTTAAGTCCCATGGAATAGGTGGAGAGCCTACTAACATACACCGGTTACAAATCTAGACTCCGAGTTACTTGTAGAAATTCTAAATTAGAAAAATCCAATACTACCCGACCCGGGATTTGAACGCAGGATCTCCCGATCGGCTGTCGCGCTTGCTACCACTTGACCAACGAGGCAGTAACACATAAAATTAACACTTGATATCTCATAGAAAGGGATTGAGTGTAAGTATACTAGATTTTTCGTAAACGCATTGCGTGCTTAACGCTAAGGCGGAAATTGTTTATGAAATGATGATTTATGTTTATGGTATTAAACTAAATTAGCAAATTAGTTTTAATTTATAATTAATTGTCAGCAAGCTCCTCGCCGGCGGGATAGAGTCGATGGCCATAACAGAGGTGTTCGGTGAGTTTCGCACGGGAAAGACGCAGCTGTCGCATACTCTGTGCGTCACCGCGCAGATACCCACCTCCTCGGGCTACCACGGCGGGAAAGTTATGTTTATGGACACCGAACATACTTTGTATCCTTTTGTTTCATTTTATCATCATCATCAGAGGAAGGGATCACGCTAAGTCCTTAAAGGTTCGGTTCCCATTACGGCAGAACCAAGCAACGCGTCGCGACATATACTGTCACTTTAATAGCATATTAAATTCTATCTCCATTAACTACCATATACCTACATTTGATTAAAAATGTACCGGCTTAACTCACGTACATTTTTCGGGATGGCCCGACTAGTATACCGATACATTTTTAATCATGTGTATAAATACTCACGAAACATTTAATAGAAAAAAATATACATTTGCATACAGAAAATAGACAATACAGGTATACATCTCGTTCGATCGAGATCAACGCGAGAACACGCGCAACGACTCGCGTCATCACATTTTCAATATAAATTAATGGAGATAGAACTCAATATGCTATTAAAGTGAGAGTCCTATGTCCAGCAGTGGACTGGAGTAGGCTGATGATGATGATGCTATTAAAGTGAGAGTAACGCGCCGCTTTGACTCAGCTGTAGTGGGAATTGACCCTACGGAGTGAGCTAAGATCACCGAGTGTCAAATATCTTTAACCCTGAAGAGTTACTTTTCTATTTATGCATCTATAGAGTGATGAATGTGTATCGTGTCCAATTATTAATAATTATTAATTATATTCATTCTTATTCACGCGATTATTAACATATAATAATCACAACTAATATATCCGCTTCATACATTGCGATAATACAAATGTGTTAAACGTTAATTCAATTACGCACGTGTTTCTAATATATCAGTACAATTGATTTGCTAATCGAAATGCAATCTTGGTACTATCTTCAAATCGTATGATACTGAGTTTTCTGACGTTTTTCATACCTACGTAACGTTTTAGTTGTACCCACGTATCATTAGTATTGTAAATGTTATGAACCGTATCCGTGGGTATCCCGGCTCGGGTAGTATTGGAATTTTCTAATTTAGAATTTCTAGTAGTGACCCAGAGTCTAGATTCGTGCCCGGTGTATGGTAATAGGTTCACCACCTATTCCATGGGACTTAATCGTAGCTGGTGAAAGTGGGAGTGTACTATTCTGCCTACCTATTCGGGGATTACAGGCGTGATGTTACGTTTTGTAAATGTTATCTGTGGTCTGTCAAAATTGCGTCAAAAATAACGCCTACGAATTCCAACGTTCGAAATTTCATTTGAATTTTACGTCATGCGATACAGGAATTTAAACGAATGTAAATTATGATCACAATTCAGACAATTGTACGTCTGAACTTCTTACATAATTATTATCGGTACGTATATTTGTATGTAAATTCTTAAAAGGGGCCTTTGTAATATTAATGAAAGGTAAAAGTTAAAAGGGAGCAGGGGGAAGTATTGACAGAAGTTTCATCAAATCTTTAAAATTTTAATAAAAGTCCTTAACTTAACATCACGTTGTTAATCCGCAAAAGGGTAGACAGAGGAATGTAGTACACTCCCACATTTCACCAATTACCTTTTACATCACATGGCATAGGTGGTGAGTCAATTGTCATACACCGGGTAGAAATCCCAACTCCGAGATAACACTAGGAATTTCAAGTTACAAAAACAAAAACCCCATAATACACCTAGGACCTGGAACCTATCGATCAGCAGTCGCGCTGGCAGCCACTTGACCAACACGAGACAGTC
Organism: Croniades pieria auraria; assembly: GCA_018248815.1. Lineage (NCBI taxonomy): Eukaryota > Metazoa > Arthropoda > Insecta > Lepidoptera > Hesperiidae > Croniades > Croniades pieria. Next base: position 8,624 of record DWJK01000804.1, read on the forward strand.
AACATGACCTAATTGATAGATCTCTAAGGGCATAAAATCACGGTACAGGAGATAGCAATTGGCAGACTTAACACACCTCAGAAATAACATTTTTTTTTATAAATTCTAGGGTAAGCAGGTTTCCTCACGATCTTTTCCTTCACGGTTAGCAAGTGATATTTAAATTTAAAACGCACTTTTGTAACCATCTGATAGGCTGAATTCTTAATCACCAGGCTATCACTGCTTCTAATTATCTAAATTTTCTTATAAGACACCAGTCGCCCCGACAGGCTTAGGCCGATAGCCGATAGATTTAATTTAGACCAAAACGCTGTGCTCGACAATGTTCTCTACGCAAGGGCTTACACTTCTGAACATCAGGTAAAACTGTATTGTTATACCATCACGTCAGGTCCTTTGTAAGTAAAGCAGAGAGCACAGAGAAGCTATTTCTATCGCGGCAGACTTGACCTACTTCTTCATTAATAATTGAATTTAATAATAACAGTACTTCGATAATTATAAAAAAATATTAAATTTTGCCAAATCACCTTACGTTTATACCCATTACCACGAGGTAAAATTCTTTCGATACCCATACAACATTGGGACATTTTCATAAATATATAATACAAGTTCCCATGTAGCTTGAGATTCTTCTTCATGGATGTCGCTCTATCATAAATTCCAGGCAGAACTTTTAGATTTCGTTGCTGCGAAGTTTCACGAGGAGGCTGGAGTGTTCAAATTATTGATTGTGGACTCTATAATGGCATTATTCAGAGTCGACTTCTCGGGGCGCGGGGAGCTTGCGGACAGACAGCAGAAACTAGCGCAAGTGCTGTCTAGGCTTCAAAAGGTTTGAGCGGCTTTCATTTCCACTGATGTAACGGTTAAATGGTTAGTGAATTTGACAGCTGAGTCAGTAGTCTTGGGTTCGAATATTTGTGTTATAAAACAAGTATTTGTTTTGAGTGTTAAAAATATATATGTACTTAAGCATATACAGACATGTACATATTGTAATCAACTCTCTATTTACTAAAGCAGACGTACTTTAGTTTTAAACGGTCGTGTATGATAACCCAAGGCATGTTAGACATTTTAAAACAGCATTACTCGTGGGTCCTTGGTAAATAATGATAAAGAATAAATAAATATGAGAGATAAAAAAGGGACTATGTCACCGCCAGTAGAAACTTATCACAGCCATGGCCTACACTGAGATAACATCTGTGGCGGCGACGCGTGCAGATACTACATCCGGGAGTCTCGTACTACGGGCGATAAGATGAATGACACATTTATATCAAACGGCTTATTTTTACGGCCACCAAAACCCTACACCCCTTTTATGTGCCAGTAAACTATATTTTGTCTGTACGATGACATAATATATACATATAATAGTTGTACAATACAATACAAATACAATACAAATATTCTTTATTGTATACAAAGACAACACAACAGTGACAGTACAAATTTTCAAAGGCACACAAAAGGCGGTGTTATCGCTAACAAGCGATCTCTACCAGACAGCCTTAGATCAATAATAGCAGAAATCGGACACGGGGCAGGGGTGTACGGAAATAAATACTATACAGGATAAGTAATAAAAATAATTATAATACACAATAGTTATAACAAATATTAAGAATAAATATGTAATGATAATAAATATATAAGTTGAAATCCTTTATCAACCCTTTGAAATAGTTAACGGTCGGAATATTGTACGTACACCCCTAACAATATTCCTTCACCAAACTGATTGTCTAACCGGGAGTTTTGGTTTACGTCCCTTCTCGAGACAATTGTTTATGAAATTAGCATAATCGTTCTGTGAATGTTAAAAGCTCTCTTTAATAGTACATATATATTTATATGGAATATATATAATTTATAGATTATTTACATTTTTACTCTGTCACATATTATTATTACAGATCGATATAATATTATTGTGGATCAAAATATTATTATTTCGCATCAAAATATTATTAATCAATATACCATTATTACGAATCAATACATACATACATATATGATACGCTTGACAGATATCAGAAGAATATAATGTGGCGGTGTTCATAACGAACCAGATGACCGCAGATCCGGGCGCGACGTTGACTTTTCAAGCTGATCCCAAGAAGCCGATCGGAGGCAACATCCTCGCGCACGCCTCTACCACAAGAATCGCTCTGAGGAAAGGCAGGGGAGAGAACAGGATCGCTAAAATATACGATTCGCCGGACCTTCCCGAAAGTGAGGCTACCTTTGCCATCACCAATGGTGGTGTAGGCGACTCTAAAGATTAGCATACCCCTCAACGTATCTTTCAACGTGGATGAAGATATAAAAACTATATATATAGCGATACTTAATAATTCAACATGAGAATAAATTAATAAAGAACGTATAAACCATGTTGTATTTTTTGCAAGAAATACTGCACCCTGCATCTCCTTATACATAACAGTCACTGTACTATACTATAATGTCACGCCAGGTCTCTTAAGGGGTAGGTAGGAAGCACCTAGTTCCAAATATCTCTATCCTTACAAACCTACAGCTTCTTCTACATTTATCACCCGCTTTATGCAGAAGATGATGAATGTACTTTTAGTTAAACACATGTATATGTGCACTGATAACGCTTATGTCATGTCAATACATTATATATTGTACAATTGTAAGCAAAAGTGATTGGCCTGTACATTACCGGATTTGAATGAATCGGATAACACCGTAACCCGTCTGTAATATAACTCGCGGAAGTTAACTACGCACCTCGCCTGATGACGTAATAACAGGTACGAACGCGTCAACGGGAGAAGAGATACGTTTAATAATAATATATGTATATCAACAAAAAGCTCTTTACAACAGTATAAAGATTTCGAAAACCTTATAAACGAAATATACATACGCAAGAGGGAATGACTAGGCGTTCCACCTGTAGGGTATCAGTACGCGGAGTCCAACAGTCCAAGTGCTAAGTTGCTTTTCTCGCAAGTAACAAGTCGATTTCTGCGTATTATATATAGAGATCACACAGTCCAAACGTAATGAACTCGTTCAGCGCTCGTCATCAAGGTGGCGCGACTCCATTGAGCCAATTGAAGCAACGCGATTACACGACACACGCCTCCGCCGAGTGGCCGCTCGTGTGATTAATATCACTCGATACATTTACACGTTTTAAATGTAATGTGCGGTGAATTAATAGATTTTTTATGGCTTTCATTATACACGCACTTGGTGCTTGTACACTTATACATTGTGACGTATTTTAAAAATAATGTCGATGACACACGTCATCATAGATCACCACGATGACACACATCATAGTTTTTTGAAAATGAGTAAAAAGAGCTTTCATATAAATGATTTAGTGTAATAATTAACAAGTTTATAAAATAAAACTTCGTATAAAATGTCTACCTGAGGCACGGTACTCAAATTACTGGCAATACCGCTCCCCAAAATTATTAGAATAAGCCCCTGTAACAAATTATAAGTAAAAAATTATAAGTAAAACTGTAACAAATTATAAATAAAAAAATGTCAAGCTTAGGTCATGTACCGCATGAAAACGGATCTGAATTATTGATAATACAAATGCAGCATTGTTGTATACAAAAAGGTCTGTTTAGAAATCTAGACAAGCTTTGACCTGCAATTTGATTTCAATGAATTTGTCCGATTCAAAAACTGTTCTGAGCGGTTGCACTCATTTAGACTTCTGAATTCTGTGAGAAAATATAAGGATTTAAGCTATTTTAATAAGGAGTATTTGTACTAAGTTCTAAATTAATCAGCGAAGGAATACGTTTATGTTCTACACAATTCGTCACCCCGCTGCACTCATAAAGACGACGCATTCCTGGAACTTCCGGCTTGCCAGTCTGAATTCTATACGACTAGACTGACAGGTAGAAAAATGGTGCGGCTTGCTTAGACGACGCTTCATGTGCTGGCCGCCTACGGGTTAAATTAGTTAATTGAAGGAAAATATAATCGGATTATAATCTTTAATTTTAAGAAATACGTAAATGTTATTAAAATTAAATATCTATTAATATATGATAAACAGCTATTTAAGTGGAAGTAGGAAAGTCCGACAAATTACATATTTTAAAGACACGAATTATTTCAACACACCCACACAAACAAACACTGTCAGCCCGTCGTCGTCCACTGCTGGACGTAGGCCTTTGCGACGGCACGACATAACGTGACATATCGGGTAACCAAAAATATCCCATAACTGGTAAAATAAACGATAAATTTTATCTTAACCACTGTTTGTTTCGTGAGTCGTTTTTGAGTTTAACAATTTCAAATTTTTTCTCATAATAGATGTAATAAGATACTAGAGGGGAAAGGGGCGAAAATTCTTTTAACGATTTAAATATGCATGAATGTATTTTACCACTTACTGTGATACGTAAGACTTATTTAGGAACATCTATATATGTATATCAATTTGAAGACTTCGTGCCTGTCTGAATTTTTTACACACTTCGTTTACAAGACTGCCTCGTTGGTTGAGTAGTCTCACAACAACGTAGTAACTAAATAATATTCTATAACTATAGTCCTATAAAGTAACGGGCAATAACGCTTAGGTACTTCAAATACATAGTATTTCATTGCTCATAAAGTAATATCTCTGCGTCAGCATTAAATAAACCGTGTGTGAGCCTATTCTAATCAAATCGATTATTTGATCTAAGTACGTACACTTAGATCGGCTTCTTCCGGTTTTACCATTTATATTCGCTTTATAAACCTGTTTCGCTATTTTATTGTCATTCATTCTTTTCACATCACCAACCTCCATACGCAGCTCTTTCTTAATCCAAGTCTCTACATCTTCTCTCTCAATATACTGTTCTGTAATAACATAATTTCTAAGTTTGTTAGCTATACTCACCTTTCTCATTTCTACCGTTTGTATTCAACTTTCGTTTCGTTTTTGTCACACCCAAAATTCACAACCATTCGTTAGTGAGCGGACCAAAACATCACTGTACACTGCAAGCCGTGCCATTTGAGATTTATTCATCCCAGATATAAGAATTTATGCACTTTTCTTTTCCTCTTTGTCGTATTAAATCATTATTTCTTCCCATTAAAAAAATTATAGCCTTCATCTTGTACACGTTTATTTTCATATATTTTTCGTAAAAAGCACCATGTGTAGATGTTACTGTCTCCAATAACTTCTCCTGAGATGACGCAAGTAACAGCATAAATAATCCATTCGATCTTAACCGTCGCTCACTTTCATACAAGATTTACAGACATCCGTTCAGGAACAGGTTGAACAGCCATGACGGTGCGGTACAACCTTACCTAACATATCTTTCGATGCCATTCTGAATAACCACAGTTTACTCCAACGCAGCCACTGCATTCCAAATAAAGAGAACTCATCCATATCTATCAAAGAGAGAATCGATATCACGTTGGTATCCACCTCACAAATATGATTCAATGTTGTGCACAATTCATTCCTGTTCCCCTTTTTCATGCCTTTTCTAACTATAAAGACACAATAGACTTTAATGTTTCGACTCGAATGTTACTAATTAAACATGCAGTTAAATTATGCAAGTATAATTTACAGCCGCTAATCATTTAATTCTGAAACATAACAGCGTGTAACAAGTTTTCCTACACAATGCATGAGTACAATGTATATAAAGTTATAAACACGCAGGTTTCCCACGGTGATAAAGCTACTCATATGTTTTTTGTTTTACATTTAAGTATTAGTCAAACAGTGTATGTTTTACCATGTTTGAAAATATTGAGTCTTTGGTGGTTGAAGTGGAAGCAGCGATGGAGTGAGGGGGGGGGGGACACCATGCCACTACCTCCCCTATCCGGATACGGATTCCGGATGTGCGCAGTAGAATGAGCAAACATATTTCTATGTTCCAATATAATCGCGTATCGAAAGGTTTTAACCGTTGTGGTAACCATCAACACATCTTAACGATAGGCCTGTAATGATAGTAACGAGAAAATATTGCTTAATATTACTCATTTAAGCATACTAAGTATGAATTTAAAATGGTTAAACTACGTACTTAACTAGGTACTACAGTACATTTGTCTATTGATTTATTGTTTTATTAATACGAGGAATTTATTACACAGAATACACTTATGTTTTTATTTGTTACTAACAGTCGCACTACACCTTTTTTGTCAACAATAGCTTCAGTTCTGTCAAATATAACAAATTTGACTGGCCATAGATAAAACAATATAAACCCTTTATTCCACCCGTACGTTAACCAGCCGGTGCAATATTCATTTTACAATGTTTCTGCGCATGTATTTTTATTGTAACCCATTTCTTGGTTTTTCTGTATTTTTATAGTACATATATCTCTAATAATTAATCGATTGGTAAAAACGAGTGCTATGTATTACGTGTTAGTAACTCACAATATGTTTTATTTTCTATTCCACTCGATCTGGAGATCGGATAAGCATTTAGTACTACTAGTGCATATACCCTGAATGCATATCTCATTGTTATTAGCGCGAAGGTTATAATGCGTTAATAAAGTAAATAGACAATTACATATATAATACCATAATCAATGCATATTTACATATCAATACGTATCCATAGTCACGCTTCTTTCCACTAGGAAGAGATTAAGGATTACAACCTGCTAGTCTTGGCGTACTTCTTCTGCTTCTTCTACAGCCGTTAAAGTCGTCATGCATGCTCTTTTTTTAAAGAAAATTTGACTCGGTTTTCTTTTATAATAGCTCTTATCTGATCCAAGTATATGAAAAAAAGTGTTAAATATCTAATATATCAAGCTATGGTATAAAATACCAATTTTTAAAACACATTAAAATTAGCTTAATTTAAAAAATTCAAAAGTTACATTTGATCATTAAAATTCATATAAAATTGTTAGTAATTGAAATGACAACAACGTTATAAGCTATTTGTAATGATCAAAAAAATTGGCAGTGCAAAAACTGTACCGGCGTTGACTGAATAATGTACCAGTGTGCCGGAGACTTAATACCGAGCCGAAACGCCTCGCGAGGGGCCGGGGCACGGCTTATTCAGTCAGTCTGTCGCTGCAAGTAACTCATAAGAGTAGTCTCGACTTTTACTGATAGAACCTAATGGTTTTTTTATTTTGTTTTCATAAATTAGATACTATATATACGTTTTAAATTGATCAATATAAATTTTTAACTTTAATACAATAAATCATGAATGATAAGAACGAAAAGAAAAAAGCGAAACGAGTGTGGTGTGATGGATGGTGAGTAGATGATTTTTATTTTTCAATCTTGACTAATGCTTAAAATATACTTCTGTTAGGTTATTTACGTCCCTATAATTGTAAATTGTTTATTTGTAAGTGATTTCACAGCGTAGAAGAAATCGTACAAATGTCAATATAGTGAACAAATTGCGGTATACGAAACGCGCTATTATATTTTCTAAATTAATTGCACGATAATTCTTGACTGGTTTATAGGCATTTTTTACAATTGCAAACATCAGTTTAATTAATGTTTTTTGCTGAAAAAAATAACTACGACATCATATAAAATATTATAAGACTTATATTTCCTATTTTAGCTATGACATGGTCCACTTTGGTCACGCTAATTCCCTAAGACAGGCCAAAGCTCTTGGCGATGTGCTGATTGTGGGCATTCATACAGATGAAGAGATAGCCAAGCACAAAGGCCCTCCTGTGTTCACACAGGAGGAGCGATACAAGATGGTAAAAGCAATAAAATGGGTGGATCAGGTGGTAGAGGGTGCTCCGTATGTCACCACCCTAGAGACATTAGATAAATATCAATGTGATTTCTGTGTACATGGAGGTATTGATAGTTTATTAAACATATTTCATCATAATTCACATCATCATCTTCATCAGCCTACTTGTGTCCACTGCTGGACACAGGCCTCTCCAATAGCACACCACTGAGCTCGACTTTCAGCTCTTTTTATCTGACCACTGCCAGCCACTGGGTATATCACATTCCACATCAATTTATAATTTAAAAAATTTAGACTGAAATTTTACTTTAATCATATACATACATACATAATTGTTAAAATGCATAAAGCAATTAAATTTAATTTTCAAGTTTTGTTTGTCATAAATAAAATATGTATTCTATTTTAATAACTATGTTCAGTTAGATTATTAGAATATTTTCCCTCTATTGTGACAAAAACATTGGAAGATATAAATGTGAATGAAGATCTGTTCTGTTATATATTACAATTAATATAATTGCCATTAAGCATTAAGTCCACCTTTTGTTAAGCATACCTAGACTTATAGGTGTTGCAATAAAGAATAAATAAATAAAATTTTTTTTTTTTTCAGATGACATAACTGTTACAGCTGATGGTATAGACACTTATCACTTAGTAAAAAGTGCTGGTAGATACAGGTCAGTATATTCATTAGTAATATCTATATATTATTATTATATCATCATGCCTTACAAGGTAGGCAGACAGTAAATATTTATACCTGTATCTCACTCATGTTGTTTTCTTATTACAGAGAAGTTCCAAGAACAGCTGGGGTGTCAACAACAGACTTAGTCGGCAGAATGTTATTGCTGACTAGAGAGCATTTCAGGTAATGATCATTCAATTTAATATTAACCTTGGGATACATAGGATTAAATACATTATCACTTTATTCATGTGTTTAGTCATGAATAAAATATATTACACTTAGGACATGATCTGATTTCAGGAGGGGTGACAAAGAATATTCAGTAGCATTAGAACACTCATCGAATCTAGGCACTGACTCCACTGCACGCTCACCCTACACTGGCTGTTCCCAGTTCTTACCTACAACACAAAAAATCATACAGTTCAGCAATGGTTTGTCGCCGAAGCCAACTGACAAGGTAACTGATAATGTCATTATGTTATGCCATATGAAAATTCAAAAAAATTGTAACTGTAACATGATAACATGAGTAACTTCAGTTTATCATGAATGTAACTGTAGTATAAAATATCAAACTTAACAATGATTATTTATATATATCAGGTACACATATATATAATAATTTAATAAACAATAATCATATTATAAGCAGTGATAGCTTAGTGATTAAGAATTCAGCCTCTCACTCTGGGGGTGCTGGGTTCAAATCCATGGTGCACACCTCTTTACAAAAAGTGTGTTTTAAATTTAAATATCACTTGCTAATGGTGAAGGAAAACATCGTGAGGAAACCTGCACACCTTAGAAATTATAAAAAAAAAAATTCTAAAGTGTGTGAAGTCTGCCAACCTGCACTTGGCCAGTGTGGCAGACTATACACTCTTAATATGAGAGGAGACCAATATTCCAACAGTGGAATGACAAATGGGTTGATTATTATAATTTTTTATTATATATTCATATTATAAGTGACAACTCCAACTAAACAATTGAAATGTTGACAAAAAATATTCAAATGATTACACATCACTACAATTAAATTGACATGTAAATTAATTTTTAAATAATGTCATAAAATTTAACAAAGGATTGTTTGCTCTGATAACTAATGTAAACAGCATTGAAACAATATTGAAACAATGAACATGTAACTGATTCATAGGCATTTTATCAATCTTTTGGTGATAAAACAATAGTGAAATGTGGAAAGCTTAATCTGTGCATTGTATACACACAAAAACATCATTCATGCATCATGCTTGTATTGCTATGAATGTTTGCATGATAAAGATGCAAGAAAATAGAATTAACGTCATTTCTATTGCTAATACTAAGAATCCTAAGATGATACTAAATAAATTAGTCACGCAAGGCAATTGGTAAAACATTTAGTAAAATATGGAGCAGACTATTGGTAAAATAAAATGTGATTTAATCTTAAAGTGATTATAATATATACATTTTATATTCAATTTGTAATTGTATAATTAATTAATAAGATTTGTTTGAGATTTTAAATATAAATATGTATGTTTTGACTCCCTTGTTGGTCGATTGGTTGCAAGCATGACTAGTAATCAAGAGATCCGGGTTTTGATTCCCAGACTAGGCAAAGTATTGTTAGGTTTTTCTAGTATGAAATTCCCAGTGTTAGTACGGAATTTGGATTTGTTCTCGATATATGGAAATAGGCTCACCCCCTATTCCTTTGTGAGACATATAACATTTCAAGTGTATCGTGAGAGTGTACTACACCTTTCTGACTACCATTTTGGCCTAATATCAGGCGTGATGTTATGATTGTTTGACATATAACCCGAAACTATTTTTATCATACTATTTTTGCTGAAGAAGCTTTTAAACGCGTCTTACGTAATCTCGGAAGTGCTCAAGGCGGAACTTCAACGACCGTTTTATTCATATGACCTTGACCTGCCAACCTTGACTTGATATAACTACGCACATCGATTGAACACTTAAAATTAGTAAGGGATTTTGCAAATTTTGGTGGCACAATGTTTTTAAATTTCTGCTGTTGTTAAGACCTCTTTCTTCGGATTCATAGTCATCAGGCTGGTCCCGTCCACTGCTGGACATCGCCTTTCCAATAGCTCGCCACTGAGTTCGATATTTTTTCTTCACTTAACATGAAAATTTCGATTTCATAAATTTTTATGGCGCCTGAACTCGAAAATATAACAACACGGATACAAATATTTTATACCGGATAAGATCGTTTTTTAATTAAACAAAAACAACATGGCGCCTGTATTCCCCGAATGGGTAGGCCGGAACAGTGTAGTGAACACTCCCACGTTTCATCAATTACGTTTACGTCCTATAACGGATCCACATCCGAGCCAATTCTAGAAAATCTAAGTAAAAAAAATGTAATAGTACCCTGGCCGGGGTTGAACCCAAGACGACTGTCAACTAACGAGGAAGTCAATTTCAATTATTAAATGCTAAAGAAATAGGAATAACAAACGTAAGGTCACATTTGTAATCTCCGAAGAGATAGGCAGAGGAGTGTAGTACACTCCCACGTTTCACCAGTTACGTTTAAGTCCCATGGAATAGGTGGTGAGCCTAT
>DWJK01000805.1:0-19685 GCA_018248815.1 Croniades pieria auraria
CCGTATTGATCCGTCGTCCCCCCCCCGCCGCCCTCCGCCCCGGAAGGGGGCTCTACCCAACCTCCTGTAAAAATTGAAATTTTTTTTTTTTCCCCCCCCCCCCCCCCCCGGGGGGCCCCCCCCCCCCCCCCCCAAGCATGTGCCTGTAATGGCCACCAATTGGCGGGGATGTGTTTTAACTAATTTGAAGTCGTTTACTAAGGTGCGGTGCTTTAGGTATCGCGTTAAAGAAAGTCTTTTTAAGCTTGAGGTACGTTTATGTTTCGTACTTAATATATTGGCGTGTTAGCGCCAGCCTACTATTCAGGCCAATTGCTATGTATATCATCATAGCAAGTCACTATACAAAATTAGGTTTTTAAAATGTGTCAATATTATGTCGAAAAACAGTTTTATTATTATTATATCGTTATGTCAGGTTCTATACGGGGTAGACAGGGAGCACCGAGCTTATAATTTTTCAATCCTCAGAAACCTGGCGAACTTCTTTTACGTTCTATGCTCCATTCATTTGCGTACCCCGGTTTCGGGGACTTCTAGGTCCCCCAACGGTACATTTCTGACCAATTTAGTCATGGTAGGTGAGTCTTTGTTTCCCTCGATACCCGCATCTATCACCATTTGCATCGTATAAGCAGTTTTATAATCCATTAAATCGATTTAAAGTATAATATAATATTCAGTGAACTCTTATCCGTGGGAAATAACTATGCATGAGATTTTATCAACATACATTACATACATATATCGCGCTTAAACGATTATATTTACCCTAAGCAACATTCGCATTAGCTGCATAAAAACATTATAATATTTTTCTTTTACGTTACCCGATTGCTGAATCGAATCATGAACGTGTCTAGAGAAATCTAGCGAGCGTTTTCACCGGTACGATAGCTATCGGAATAGTACATCGCAGAACTGCACGGCGGAGTCTGTTGCTGTTGCGTGTTGGGGCGCGATACATCATGTTTTCGTCACGTGTCCAGCTGACACGTTGGTTTTGTTTTTATATATATCTGCTTAGCGTCTGGCCACTGTTCCGCCTGGTGGAAAGTGCAGATGCTTCGTAAGGCGGACTACGCATGCGTAGGAAAACCCTATGAACCCGCGCATTGAATCCTATTGTGTTCAGAGTTTTCCTGTTTTCAGAGTTTTTATCACTTATTTCGACCTGCCCGTAGAATAAAGTTTCGTAAGAATATGTGACCAACACACTTTTTCTTTATTTTTTAGACTATTTAGATCTGTATTTTATGGTAGTGAAACAAAAGTTTAAATAAATTAAAAAAAAAAATTTTAAACTTTTGTTTCCTTACCATATATTTTATGATAGTGAAACAAAAATTATATACCTATATTTTATGGTAGTGAAACAAAAATTATGTACCTATATTTTATGGTAGTGAAACAAAAATTTAAATAAATTTGAAAAAAAAATTTTTAACTTTTGTTTCCTTACCATAAAATATAGGCCTAAACAGTCTGAAAAACATAGAAAAACAGTTCTCATGTTCTTATGGAACTTTATTCTACGGGCAGGTCGATTTATAAACGATTTATAAAGAGATGTCCAATATGTTTGTGCTCTTTCTCTCCTAATGTGTTGCGCATTTGATAGAAAGGAACAAGATAGGTATTTAGTAATGATGTAATACTACTAACTGCCTATTAATGAGGGATTCAGGTAACGATGAACATTGCGAGTAGAAAGGAATTTATCTTTAGTTTATCAAATAGGAATTTAGCTTTATTTTAACATTACTATGTGGTAATTCATAATTTTTTGACATTACATTGATCTGGTGACTACTGGATGAGGGATTGATGTAACAATCATAATAAACTGCGTTTTCCGAATGTTGCCAAACAATATAAGCATGATTGATTAAACGTAACATTAAACCTGTAATCCACGAAGGGATAGGCAAAGCAGTGTATTTATTACCTTGTGTATTAGGTACATGAAATGTTTGAAATAAAGGCCTAATCCCATGTTAAGTAATTGTGAACAATTTTACGGTTAGAAAAGGGCTTCTTGCCATAGGAGTTTAAGATTACCCTATATTTTTATATAGACGTACTATTTTACGTGGACTCTGGATTATGGTTTCCATTCGATCTATTATTTCTATGTAGTTTGTATACAAAATGTATGTATAAAAAAACGTTCAAAGCAACGATATAATGGTCCCTGGACGTAAAGAAGTAGAAACCCAGACTCGGGCTGCATTGATTCGTCAATGTTCCAGTTCAGGGCAATAACGGAAAGTTATTGCAAGTTTTGAATTAAAAGTTGCCTTTAGTACTTTATAATGCGACCATGCTTCGCCGAGTTTCTCAATTTGACCCTTTTTTATTCATGTAAAGTTCATTGAAACTTTTATTTAGCTTTGACTATTTAGATAATAATGTTTAATGAAGATATGAAGTATTTCGAGGTATTTGATGTGTTCCATGATTTTACGTCACTTTTTCTTTTGTCTTTATGTTTAACGATCATTAAGTAGGTAGTTGTTAATATGGTCGCTTGTCAAGGTGGTGAGCGGTAACGGGCAAGGGTGTTCGATTGGTGCGAAAGCGAAAGCTAGTCGCGTCTAAATGACGATAACAAAAGTGCAAGCGACCTTGTATGGCCGGTGCCGGTGTAGCGAGCTAGTGAGGCGCGGTCGTGGCGGCGAGTGATATCCGTGCAGAGCAACTGCTTTTTAGAAGATCGAATCGATTTTATGCTTATTATTTTATATGGTACGATGTGGAAATTTAGGGGATGTATTGTCGTTCTTATATAAAATGTAGGGGATTACATTTGATGAAAAGTCAGTCGATATCATATCATTGTCATCTACTTTTTTATCGTTCTATTGTAGGACACTGGTCTATTCTCATAATTAAGAGGTTTAAAGAAACAAACTGCTACGGTGGCCATATGCGGGTTGGCAAGGTTCATACGCCTTAGATAACATTAGTATACCATGCAATTGAACAAATTTTATAGATGATAGAAAAAAATCCTTATATTTATAAATATTCTCGATTTTTGGACTTGATTCGATGGTTTGTTAATACATGCGCGACAGTATGCAAAACGCTCTCTGGGTTAACATGAAGTCATGTGGCACAGGTCTCCGGGCGCTGGTAATACGAACTGCTTGTTCCAGATGGGCGAACGCGCGCGGCGAGCGGCCGGCCGCGCGGCGTCGGGTGACACGCGTTGCGCGACGCTTGCGCCACACACCGACCTCCCGTTTGTGAAGTACGTATTCCGCAAACACTACTTTGTTGCATGTTATTGTATGCGTCCCATTGATTTTCGCGCCTACCGAGTGGTTCGCGCTTTCGCTATATATTGTTCAATGGATGCGTAACATCAATGAACCACAGTTTATTGTTGTATTATTATTGTACGCGTTCCATTGACGTTTGCACCAATTAAATGGGTTCACGCTTTCGCCGTATATTTTTCGATCTACACGCAGTCGTGTAATATCAACTTTGTGGATAATTTTGTAGTTGTATGAAACTTGAGATAGCGATACTATTGTGTTGTGACAGTTCGAAAAAAACGGTGTCAATAACGCGATTAGGTTACAAGATTACCTATAGATCTATTGTTTGGCACGTTGATACTTTCAATATGTACGTTATTTAATATCCACATGACTATATAGATAGTTATTACCACTAATACTGTTTAGAAGGCAACAATATGGTATAGCGTCGCTATGGGCATGGCCAGAGATTCTATTATAAGTTGCACTTTATTACTCAGGTATTTGATAAAACAAATGTAGTATTACAGTAATCTGTCAGTTTTTAATCTATACACGTAAATGATTTTAGAGCATAATCTCTTTTAGTCAATATGGTAGCTTGGACTTGGTTTTTTTTACTAATAATAGAAATTAATTTTATTAAGTCTATCACATAAATTTCAATAAAAATTCGATCTAAATGTTTACTAAATGTGCCTTGGATGAAATTCCTATATATATAATTCAGGAATTTATATTGAAAAATGTAATCGTTAGGAATTTATTTAAGTTGGTGAAGTTGCTTGTTTGCAAGTAATAAATATATAATCATAATATTTATAGTGAAGTATGAATTTATTTATCGATAAAAGTTTCGTGTGAGACAATGATTTAGTGGTAATTGTGAAAAAACTTGTGAAATTCAATTCAAATACAATGAAATGTAGTAAAATTATAGTTGAACCAAAAATATAATGTGAAGAAACATCGACGTTTTCCTTCCTCTATGTATGTTACAAGTACCACGATGGTTTTATTGTAAAAAAGCCTGTTTGGACTTTTGTGCACTCGCAAGAATTTACATTCTTTTGACGTCATTAATATAAATTTTTACTCCTTTTAATTTTGACACCCAACGATCAATAGGAGTGAAACGGAACTAAAAGCTTGGAATAAACAATAATTAAATGAAATAATTCATTTACTTTACACAGGTTTTATACATGATTTAAGAAGATACCATAAATTATGTGTTATACGGACGCGTCCAACGTCGTCCGGTGCCCTAATCCGCTTTCCAAAACGCGCTAAATAACTAAAACTTCGAAAGCATCTCTCGCCACACGCACATAGTTCCAGTGTCTGTTTACGTTGCCTGTTTTTCCGCCTTAAGCGTGACTGGCGCAGAGGTCTTCGGGCCACTCCTCGAGCAGCTCGATAGGGTAGCCGTCTGTGTCCACGCAGTAGAACACGTCGCGCACGTTCTGGTTCGGCCGGTAGTTGCCGTTCCCTTGACAGATCTCCGTCACCATCATACCGCGTTCCGGGAAGTAGATCCTCGTGTCGCGGGCGCAATCTGACAAACATCATCATCGTTATTATCTTTATAATTGTCATTATAATTATCAAAAAGATCATCATTATCATCATCGTCATCATCAATATCGTCATCATCATCAACATCATCGTCATCATCATCGTCTACTTTTTTGCGTGTGAAGTCTGCCAGCTGACACTTGGCCAGGGTGGCGGATTGTGATTGTTCTTTTTCAATGTCAGAAGAGTCCTGTATCTAAAAATGGAAAGATAAAAGGTTCGATGATGATGATAGATATAGTTATTTGTGTATTTTTACATTTTCCTATTTGAAATGTAAATGGGCGTTATTTTTCTAACAATAATATCATTTTTATTCGCTGCAGCCACGTAGAGAATACCTTCAGCATTTGTCACTATCTTTCACCTACATTTCTCGGGGTACTCTTATCACTAATCTAATCTCATCACTATTTATCAAGGAAATTTTTCTTGGAGATAAAACTATTTTATGAAATGCAAATGAAACGTCACAGGTTACTTTTCTCACGATCTTTTCAATTTGGGATGCTTATGTTTTCGCAGCAAATATAGTTGCAGGTTGTCACATTCCAGAGCTGAGCGTTTGAATGAGCCCTACAGGGTCACGGCCGCCGACCGGTCGCCACACATTCCGCGCCATACTTAGGTGCTAACGGTATTTGAGTTTCCGCGTTTTCATGTTCGACTAGCACATGTTAAATTAATGAAAAAATCAAGCTTCCATTTTCATACAAATACACGTTAAATTTTCACTTGTTTTCAATCACTTTTTTATTATATCATCACTCCAGGTCCCAGGCGCCAGCCGCCGGGTGCGGGGTACGTTGGTAGCATCAATTGACAATTATTTCTATTCTTTCAGACCTGACTTCCTTCTACACTCATTACTCTCTTTGTGCATGCACGCCGGTTTCGGAATATGCTAATTCAGCCATTAGCCAATATCTGACATATTTGATCAAGATGAATAAGACTTAGTCCCTCTCAGCACTTGCATTCATCAATATTCGCATTTCCTATTACAAATGGGGTTGATAGTTTTAAGATGACTGTTTCACGTACGTTTCCATAAATTTACTCATTGTTTTCCCTTGTATTTGTTAACAAATATACATAATATTGCATCGTCTTAAGTTGACTTATAACACTGACGTACTTACTACAATTCATCCCGGCCATATCGGCTGCCATTACTTGCCACGCGCCCAAAATTTCACCAGCGCGATCAGTACAGTAGGCTCTGATTGTGAGACGGAAAAAAAACAGTAAAAAGAAATTGGTATGAATTCTGATGTCACTAAAAATATTAAAATTCGAGCTCTTTTGGCTATTTTTGTACGTAAACCCAATGGCATTGGGTTTTATTTATATGCTATTTTCCTTTCGAAAATAGATGAGTTATATCTTTTGAAGTTAAAATATTATTATACTGGCTAAATGGAGGAAAATATTTATTTTGACGGCCACACGTTTTCTTGAAATTCAAACAAATGAACTGTATGAAATGTAATGAATGGTAATTGGAAAAAAATGGAGGTATTCTCACACGCCGTTAACTATTTGGAATGAGCCGTAACTTCCATCGTAGTCGCAGAAGGTGATAGGGTTGCCCAGGAAATTGGTGCCGTGCTCCGACTGCTCTCTGTGGACTAATGCCGTCGCGTGGACTACACTCTCGCAGCGTCTAAGATATTGGGCGCCGTCCTCCAATGCACTGTCTGTGAAAATAAGAACAAAACGTCATTTTATATTAACCTTATAGTTTTACGCACACATACTGCGCGTCTTCCAAAATTCAACGATAAGCGGGAACCAGAGGGGGGACCTTCTCATGACTACTCTAGAAAAAAAAAGAAAAAAATAGAAATTTAGTTTCGAAATATTACGCATATTTTTTGTGGCTAGGTTTCATAAAGTATTATACCATTTTAGAATATTGGTTAGATATGTAATTTTTTTTAAAACTGCCACAGTAGTGTCCATACTTTTTATTCACACCACGATGAATGACAGTGGACTGAAAGCTGAAATGTCTTTAAAATTGAGGGAAAAATAATTTGGATTGATATTTGTGTAAAAACTACAGGTATTCTGGGATTTTAAAGATGTCTGGTGGATAGCAGTAGTACTTAGGTTGCTGATACAAATAAGCGTGGTAAAAAGAATCAGAATTATTTGAAAAATTGTGGTCATGGTAGTACAAAATATCAAAAGAGGTGTAAATTTTTGAAGCTTATCTATTTTTTTGTAATAACAAAAAAATGGGGTATTTTTTCTTTTTTTCTCTTGAGTAGACATGAACAGGTCCACCGTCTGGTGCCCACTTATCGTTAAATTTTGAGACATGTTGTGTATGCAGGTGTCCGTGTATGAGGACAGTAATGAATGTAGAAGAAGCAAGTTAGGATGTAAGGATGGAGATACTTGGCACTCGGTGTTCTCTGCATAATATATGAACCAATCAGATTATGGTAACAATTATTGTGACTCCTGTCATGAACCTTAGCAAACCTAATGTTAATCAAGAAAGCATACAAAGATATATGAACTGGTATCATAAGAGTTGGGATGGACAACGTATTGGTACTAAAAAGACACTCACGTGATAGCATTGAGCAGTTTATTTGAACAAGTGCATTGAACGAGCTCCATGTGGCTGTGTTTGTGAATCACTATGTGTGTTATTGTGTAGATCCTGCTGATACATCCTACCGATGGAGACTAATGAGACAATACTTCTGAATTTTTAGTTTTTTCAAACCACAAACGACTAGCTCATAACTTATTTAAAAGGTTCATTTATTTATCTATTATTGTTACTAACGAAGGGCGGACTTGATGCCAAATTACATTTTCTACTAGTTTCTGCTAGCATTTTCTCCCAGGCGGTGATGAGAGTTTGATTTGGAAACCCATATCAATAATTAAATGTACTGTTTTATATTATATGCAAAAAATCATGAGAATTTGATATTCAATTTGGTAGACAAAAGGACAAGGTCAGATAAAATAAGTTGTTCCCCAAACCAAATGTTGACTTCGTCAGTTGTTCCTTTTTGAATCGTTGGAACTATCCTCCCAGCTCTATTGTCCAGTGTGTCCAATTCCATACTCATAAAACGAGCGGTAATGATCGTGGCGCGTCCTGTTATGTTAAATACCATTTCTCGTCAGCTGGACATTGTACAAGGTATACTCACAACAGGGTAGAAGTTTCATATTTTCCTCCGGTACAGGAGTAACAGTGGGTTGTCCGGTTTTCGGTTCAGCGCACCAGCACATGCCACTGTTGCACTGCAATGGTTCGTAGTCGCCGTCACTGGTACAGTGCAGTGATGCTAAGCTGTCCCCAGCCGCTTCCATCTCGTGTCTTCTGCGGCTGCAAGCTGAATTTATAAATTTTTAAAGTTTAATTGGAAGGCGTGCGGCGTTGTGGGTGTATGATAGAATCGGGCGATATTATAATTTTAGGTTCCATAAATTTTGGATATTGGCAAATTTTTAAAATTTTTGGAATTTGTGAATTTCATAATATTAAAATGCCCTAATTTTCATAATCATTTCATTCAAAACTTCTTTCGTATGCTAAATTTTAATTGATCTTTCCAAGTCTTCACTTTATAAAATATATTATTCCCAGTTATCCTCATCTACAAACCCACTAAGAAGTATTACTTTAAATATATTATCTGTGATTTTGCACGTGTTTGACAATTAATGTGACTTCGTAATCAAATTGTACTTTGAGGACTCATAAATTTTAATGTTATATTGTATCCGTATGAAAATTCGAGTGTCGCAGGCAAAATTTCAATTTCGGTATCAGTGCCACTGCCCCTGATGTTGCTTCGGATGTATTTGGTTTAATTCATTTCAGTTCTAATATAAATGTGTAGTCTACAGAAATAAAGAAGCGGAATGCCGTCTACTCCACCTCAGGTGTTCTTTTTCGCATCTATATTGTACGTAGTGTGTGCTGTGCCGTGTAACTCACCGCAAGTCATGTCATCCGCTTCTCCTCGCCACATTTGTCCAAATATTCGTCTTCCATTTTCATCCGAGCAGAAACACCTGTGCGGTTATGTACACTTGTTATGTCAATACAATACAACAACTACAGTTGCATCGCGATACACTATTTTAAAGATGTAATGTAATGCGCTCGTTTAAAATGTAATGTAATGTGGGTGATGTAACTGTATTTTGTTGTCTATTATCACATTACTTGTTGTCAATGGTGGATTGGAATAAGTGATGGAGTTACCAGAGATGATAAATGTAAGTTATTTTATTATAATCTTTCATTTATAGCAATGATTATTTAAACTACAGTTGAAGCTATTGTGACCGTTTTATCCTGAGTTTTTTTTATAAAGGTTTTTATTATAATTATTATATAGTCACATCAGGTTCATTACGGGGGATGGTAGAGAATACCGAGTGTCAAATATCTGTATGCTTACAGACATAACGCGCTTCGGCAATATTTATTTTGTCGTTATACACAAATATATTTTATAAAGTATATGAAAAATTTTGGAATATTATCTATTGGGACTATATTATGATTAGAATTTTCTATGCCCTGAAAACTAAAGCTTCCTTACAGTTACGAGTTGAGTTAATAGTGTAATATGATGTTTTTCACTTGGCAAATATTTAAGATTACGTACCAACAAACCCACCCATATTTGGCTGCAGTGGCAGAATATGGCCCTAAACATTCTCAATCGGAGAGGCGACCCTACACTGAAACGATATAGGGGTTGATGATAATAATGGTATTTTCTTGTTGATGATGATGACATACCTTCCAGTGAATAAATCCCCCTTGCACTGTACAGGCGCGTATCGTCCGTCCGGTAGGCAGTTGGCGGGCGGCTTGCACTTTTCCTCCTCAATATCTGGTACTTTATTTTGTTTACGTTAATTATACTGTTAATTTAAATTAAGAATAATTTAAAAAATATGTATTCATATGAAAGAAATGCAATTAATGTAGTTGTTATTTTAAAGTAAGTAAAAATATAGTAGAATTGTAGGAAATTTACGTCCAATCAGAATATAATTTTTATTGTGAAAATACTGTTGTTTTTTTTTATATTATTCGATAGTTATTTTGTATATCGATAAACATAAAAAACATATTTTTTTGTGTTTGCAAATTTGTCGCACTATTTATCACAAAAACTCCCAAGTCAAATTCTAATCATCATCAGAGTACCCATAATTTTTATTCTGAAATCACCGACAAACGACAGTGTTCTTATGATGACCATAGAAAAAAAACTGTAGATTTTGTTGTTTTCGAAAAGTGTTTTAATTATATATGACAAAAGCTTTCCACGTCGGATAACTCATTGTGCAACTGGAAAACCGTCTCACGCCAAGTCGCCAACAACAATGTCGGCAGTCGTCATAGTTTATGTAAAGCACACAGTTGAACCGAGCGCCCCGCGCCACACAAAGAACGCTTCGCGCTGCGGGCGTTTCTCTCCGCTGTGCTGCTGTTTGCAGTTTTAAGTTTCTTCAATTCCACGAACCCTAATTATTTCTACACGTTCTTACCTCCGTCCGTACGTACGTCCGATCGGCTACGATAGTTTTCATTTCCGTGTGCAACGCGCAATTGCAATAATCGATTGGTTTCTTAATCGAGTTGCATATCGATTTTTTTTCTGCTGGCCGGATACGATGAATCGGTTTAATTTGACGTTAGTGAAATATTATACGATTTTAGTGGTACGTAGACGGATTACGGCAATAATTCTAGGCAATACGCCAATAATTTATTTAGTCATGTCTGTTTCCAGTAGAGGTAGGCAGAGACGAATGATTTCCACCTTCTACAGTCCAGACAGATTTTTTCGTCTCTTTTGTATTCATTAAAGTCGAACATGGTCGTCAGGCAAAGGAACTTCTGCATACGGCCTTGTTTTAGGACAAAAGAAAAGATAATTGTGCAAAAATTATTAATCAGTAGTATGATTCTTATAGTAGAGTTTCTATTTGCAAACTACAGGTGGTGCAAATTGTTCTAATTTCAAAGTAAAATTCATTTCTTAAACGTAGTTTGGTCGTATGCGACATATTGATCGAACATTTCTGGGTGAATGTTATTCCATCACATAACGTCATGGAGTTTTGTTCCTAGTACGCCACTCATTGGTATTGCATGTCGTCACGTTTACAAAAATAGTGCACGTAGGGGTAAACCGCCCCTCGGCCGCCACCGCGCTCGATCAGGGGTCGAGAACTTTCGCCCCGACAGATGCTACCTATATTTTCATACATATATGACTTCATAGAACATGTGTTAGAGTTTTTCAATTAAATTCTATATTATGTTAATTTTTTACAGTTTTTTTGGATGGACTAACGATTTTTCCTGTACGAGATGTACAAATAAAATATGAATACATTGCCTTTACATATACTCTAAACAATGATGGAAAGTATAATATAACTGGTGAATCATAGGAGGGCACTACACCTCCCTAGCTACTCCTTGGGGAAAATACAAGCGTGACATGTTACTCTCTCTCTTTCTCAACATTTCTTTTTAATCAATTTTGAATACGTCATTATTAGGATTATTTATATAGATGCAATGAGACACGAAGGAATGTGCTCCACCCCTGCACCCCACCGAAAGTAAGGAGTGGTACAGAGACAATGCGCGCCGACACCCTCCGGTTTAATAATTTCAGAGCCCCGTGCCGTATCAACTAATGCGTTTTTTCGCTTGATGCGCTTTGTAAAGTTCTGTGCGCGTGGTACACGGGTAACGTGTAAAATGAACCGATTCATGTTTTTACACAACTTCAGAACGATTGTACATAATGTATACATTGTAACACACAGTCCAATATGTATGAATATATATATATATATATATGACTATATTTATCTCTATGTTACGTTATTAATAGAAAATTTTATTCCCGAAATGAATGAATTGCGGTTACGGGTAGCTATGAATACTAATTAGTCATTATTTCCATGATAATAATAAACTCTTCATCATTTCACTATTAAACACGGCCACAGGTCTCTAGAGAGGAGGATTGGAGGTCGTTGGGTGAGGCCTATGTTCAGCAGTGGAAGTCCTGTGGCTGAAATGATGATGATGATGACAGGTCTCTTATTGCAGTAATATATTCGTGACTCAACGTTGTCATGGTTATATTTTAACTTACGTCATTGATCGGGAAAAGGGCAAATATATATAAAACTCGTACAGCTAGCGGAAGGAACAGTAACAATGACATCCGTTTTAGATGTAACAGTATATCTGATATTCGCTACCTGCTTACCCAGTAAGACACTTGGCGTGATGATATAATGATGATATGTGAAATTAATGTTTCGTTTGACTTACTGGAAGGCTGCTGACAGCCTGGACAACATCCAAACACGGACGCGTTGGGTGTGAGCACCGTTCCAGAGACGCAGTCCTCCTGTGCCAAGTCAGTCACACAAGTCTGAGCGACAGTGCACTGTGCCTCTACGTCGTACATCCCACAAGTGCATAAAAAAGCGAAAATAAGTAAACCGACCATAATGACATAGATCGCACTCGACAATACTGTTAAAACGTGTTTGTTCTGTTAATGATTTTCTGAAACGCTAAAATCGTATTTTATCGTTCAATCTTATCTATAAATTCACAATTCGTTCGAAACGCCAGATATAATATCGTTTGTTGTTAGATTAGAACATTATAAATATGAAGATGTATGTTGTTGTATGACATATTCTAATAATGTGTATGGCGATTGTAGAGTATGTAAACTGGATATATTTGTGTATTTTTTTTTGAAATCACAGAAGCGTAATATATTACGTAAGGTGTAATTCTTTAACAAAGGAGTGCAATGTTAACTGTGCTCATTCGTTTATTATGAGTCGGCTTATCAGCGCTATCGCTATCTCAAGTTAAATTACGCGACGAACGATCCAGCCATGTTGTGAGTCCTCGCGTCGCGCGGTTGTGCCTTTCCGAGCGCAATCTACCTGTTTTTCTAACGCTTGTCTTATCAAAATTATATATTTTGGCCTAACGTGGCCTCGTTTTTCTCTGTTTGTATTGAAGTGTTATGACTGTACTGTCAATGTGTTCACAACGGATTGTTGATTTTCCAGATTGGATTGAAGCGGCCTTACCAGGCTAGTATGGAGGAGTGCAAGAAAAGAGTACAAGGCACTAAAGTTTCTAAGATAGCCAACATATTTCAAGGGATGCCGTCAAAAGACGACGAAGACATGCGTGGGAGTGATGTGACCGTGGTGAGAAATGAGAGTCACTTGGCTCGCTTTAACACTGCGCGAGCGCTGTTTGAAAAGCTCGGAGAGGAAAATCGTGGTTTCCGAATTGAGAAGTCACCATCTGCTGCGTCCAGTTTCGCGGGGACTCGTACAGTTCCACCAGTGGCTCCTTCGCGATCGCGTTCTAGTTCCGCGGGATCCGTGAGTCCATCGCGGAGTACAGTCACGCCAACGTCTACTTTGGCGCCTACTATCAATGGAGATCGTTTATCTAATGGTGCTACACAGCCGCCACCCAAGCCGGCCAAACCGAGCGTTCTACCAAAGCCAGAAAAACCTGACAGACGTTTCAACAAGGAGCTTATTGAAAAGCAAAAAAATTGGACGGCCCATTTTAATAAAACTCGTCAATCCAGGTTTGAAAATGAACAAAAATCTGATAACAAATTATATTCGGGGCACGTAGACAGAAAGTCTCCTGAGTCCACTGATAAATATGTCGTTCCTTCAAGAGTGTATTCTCCCCCACTGTCACCTGGATCTGGAGATACCCAAGTGGAGCGTCCGACAACCCTTCCGTCAACGTTGGTCACCCGAGGTATACATTCTGCGAAATCTCCTAGTCCTGTTAAAAATGTCGCGCCTGTATCACCTTTACCTAGATCCAATAGCACTACTTTACCCACCGCAAGAACTGATCCTCTTATCGCTCCTTCCATGAAGCGGGATATGTTTAATGCTCCTGATATAGTAAATTCTCAGTCAGCAGTATCTGAAATGAGTAGTACAGATATTCATTCTTCGCTTTTGCTGGAAATGAGCGAATTAGAAGCATTAGAAAAATTAGACAAATTATGTCCTATAAGCTCCGGTTCCCTGCAATCTCCATCGGTCAGTCCGCGACCTACGGATAGGTTATCACCTACTCAGTCTCCTACCTCAGCTTCGATTCAAACTGATCACGAAACGAAGTGTCAAAGATCCACACCTTCGCCTCCGATTCGATTACCACAAGTGCCAAAATCACCACCTCCGCCTATACCTGACGACAGTCCTATTATAAAGGATATTAAATCAACTGTTACAATCACCACGGAAATAACAGATAGTCCTCTAGATAGTCTGAAAAATGGTATGGTATCTGATTCAACATCAGTTACAATCCGATCGGAATCAAAGTCTCCGGTTACTTCGCTATCTCACGATGAGATCGAAGGAGACAACGTTGGCGATCGGGATTCACCGGCGCAGCAAAATGACGTCAGTGATAGTGCATCGAGATTACCTACTAAAATCGGCCACGACGAGGACGGTTATGAAACTGTGCAATTTAGTGGAGATTGGGATGAGAAAAATAAGTGCCGTTCTTCGACGCCGGCATTACCGGCGAGCGTTGTTCAAACAGATGACGTCTCGCGGTCGCCGCTCGCGTCGCCGCTGTCGTCTCCCGTGCACAGCCTGCCCTATTCTGCTTCGCCGGGACTTGTCTCTCCATCGCAGAGTGAGTAAATTAATATTTTTTTTTTATCTCAGTAGAGAATTAGGGAGAATTAACGTAGCCCCTTATCTAGTATGCCCTTATCTTTATAAGGAACAGTTGACGTCGTTTGTTTACGAATATTTTTAGATTCTGTGTATCCCACAATTTATAGTTCAAGAGACTAATATTTTATAACAATTACTCTTTAAATACCTAACGTTTTAGTTATGAAATATATTTTAAACCATGTTATATAGAAATTTAATGGTAATAATTGCTATATAGATAAATATCAGCACTACGCTTGTATTATTATTTTTAAAGACTAAACTAGAATCCTTTAGAATTTTCCTAAAATATTGATAACTATAATTTGAGTATGTGATTGCAACTTTTTTTAACATGAAATAATTTTTAAATTTAATATACACACATTAATAATCTATACTTATATTTATTTACAAACTGCAATACACTGTTGTCAATATCACTACAGAAAACGAAGTGAGGATTGCATTGTAAGGAGTGAGTTAGTATATCTAAGGCGAAATCAAATAAGTGGGCGTCGATTGACGTACGTTTGGCGGTCTCGTGTTCAGCGGGTTCAATGTAATATTGAGGAAGTCAAGGTATTTGAGTCGTAGCGAGACGTTCGAGGCGATCCCGATTTAGATGCTCCGGCGCCGCCGCCTCCGCCGCGACGACGACGCAGTAACCCGAGCGACGCCGTCCTGCGCGCCCTTCCGTACCTCTCTACCTCGCGTGTCTACACTGGCATTAGCATTTTTACACTCGAGTGATTCCACTTGCAACGCTCTGTGATGTGCTCCTTACAGTTCATTAAATCCATCACGAGACGTTCACAGTCCGATATTTAGCTGTAGCTTCGGTCAATACATTCAACTGTGTTATTATCAATATCTCTCGCGAGAGCTAGATGCGATTTGCATGTATTCAAGAAACAGTGCCTTCATTGAGATTCTATTGAGTATTGTTATTGTTTCTCTATTAAACGTGTGTGGTTACATTCAGTAGAGTTATTATTATAATTTTTAATCGTTTTGTTCTATTCTTGTAAAATTTACAATTTGGCCAAAATATATATTTGAGTATACTTCTAAAGCGATATATAGATTGTTGTGGCTGAAAAACAGCGTTACACGCGATTAAAATCTCATGTTAGCAAAATTTCAGACACTTTCTATTGATTGTTTTCACTTGTTCTATTTGTTTATACGCTAAATACCTTGATTTTTTGAGGCAAAACAATCATTGTTGTTATTTAAATGTCTTTTTTCTGGTTCTCATGAATTTGCACATTTTGCGTTGTTCGTGTTAGTCTCCTGTTGTTTCGGGATACAGAAATACGTGCGTGTGGCCATCGTTCAGTTGCCAAGCTTGTTATCTGCCGTGATGTTTATTTACAAAGCGCGTCGCGGACGCCACTGATTACTAATACATGGTAGTTCGATTGTTATGCGATCTTTTATTGTTACCAATACAGTTACAGCGTTAGGATCTGACTGTCCACCGTTCGGAACACAACGGCTGCAGTCTTGGGATCCGGCCAAATTAAAAAAATCTTTATTACGAGATATTTTAGTCTTCAGAACGAATCCACAATATGTATACGTGAAAATTAAAGTATTGTCATTTTTCGAATTTTTTTTGCTAAAAACTCCAATTCTCTATAATATATGTATAACAAGTTTAGCGTTCGCATTGATTAGTCCAGACTATTTTATCTAGCGCATTCGTTTGAGCGTTCCTTCTCTCTGGAAACCTTCAACCTATTTCGCGAACGCTAATTCGGACGGAATATGGATGTTTGTTTACCGAAGTGAGTGTGAGAGTGAGTGGTCGGGGGGTTCGCGTGCGATCCAAGATACCGCGATTCGAGTTGAACGTGCGCGTGTGCGTGCATGGTGCGGCCGGTCTGCCGCGGACATGGCGCGGTGAGGATGCGAGCGCCGCCGCCGCCCGCCTGCGCTCGCACAACATGCGCCTCTGTAGCTGCTGTGGTGAGTTCGCGACACTTCTCTCCCGATTACGAGTCGACGCGCATCAATGAAAATGTTGTTAATGACCACTTGTCTAGTACTCGGTTTCCTAATTTGGCAGTAAATACGTTTCTTTTAGGTTCTTTTTTCTATATTTCAATGATTACGTCTGGCTTGGTTACGTAAAAGTGTAACGTACTATTTCTATTCGAATTATAATGATGTGGAATTTAATTGAAATACTTACATAATTTTGGCTAGAGAGTTGTATGAGGTAAAGTAATCAGTTTCAACAATTGTATACGACAGTAGGGTGATTGAAGGGGTGGGGGATTGGAATTTTTCATTATTAGTAAGACCTATATTATGAATGGGTTGTGGGTGGATGAATGTAACTGCCTCGCGACCTACGTACACTTCACGTATCGACAGCGTGTCTGTGGCTCTTGTGGTTAGTTTTGCATTACTGATTACTTTTATCTTACTGAAGCACTTTAAAGCGAACTCCCTGAACCTACCAGTACTATCAGAAAATCTATTGAAGACGTTAAAGTGTTCACAAAACATCAAGAAATACACTGTCGAGGCAGAAGACAATGAGTTGAAACGAGTGAGTAAGAAACAAACACATCTGCCTTTAAATTTGTAACGACTAACATTGATGTCAACTTCCTAATTAACGCATACGGACTCTGAGTAGTAGCGGCGACTGCTCACACTGTATGAAGTGCTAGTCATAGTGCCAATAACGCAGATAATTGTGATTAACTGTTCCTTCGTTTAAAGTAGTTGACATAATATATTTCTGACATCATTGCTAGTTCACCATTCGAGCCTCTAGAAAGAGTGGCAGATGAAAGAATGATAAAATATAATAGATATACAGAGCGAATATTGATGGATGCATGTGCTGAGAGACCCGGACTCGTATATACCTAGACCAAATAGGCGGTACTAGCACATTTGGGAGGCGAAAGTCTTAAAAATCGGCTTGCGTGTGTAAAAAAGTGACGAATGTTAAAGAAACACGGCAGGTCTGTAAGGATAAGAATATTTGGTAGTTGGCTGTCTATCCCGTAACTGACCTGGCGTTGTTATATGTGATAACATTAGTTTTAACTTGGCACAACGATTTCATTCTTTGTAAAGCATTTCAGTTCGGTTGTATGACATTATAACAAAGGTAAAATATTGTCGGATCTTAATTTTCTCGTCGAGATGACATGATATCATGCGTGACATCATGTAGAAATTGGTATTCTATGTGCTCTAAATTGTTTAAATTTACAACAGTTTAAATGTTCAATCATGCAGTGTTATTAAATCGGCACAACACTGAGCTCCCTTGTTCACAAGCGCCGAGAACAGAAGTGAACGATTGGACCTGATAGTAACGAGGCATGAAGCTACTGATGATCACGAACCTCGGCGTTGAGGAATGTGAAAGAGAGAAAGAGAGAGATTGCTAGTCCTTTTATGTACCGATGAATGAAAACTGAAGTAAATGAATATCGTCGCTCCTAAGATCCTTGTCATGTTTAACTATTTGTTTTGTTGTGAAACGATGTAAGTTTAGCATTGTGTTACTTCAATGTCACAAAATCCATACTAATTTTAAAGTTGGCTCAAGTTTTGATAAGTTGGCACTATTTCCTTGGAGCACAAATTTGGAATCTAAGTCAGTGTACGAAATTGAAAGCGTGGGAAGATCCACTTAGTTGAGCCACACGTAATGTTGAGCGGTCACTGCCTATTTAGGAAGGTCGCTACGCCACAATAAACTTGCCAGTTTCGACTTGTGTGTTTTTCCGTCATTTTTATGCTATCACTGAATAATATTTGAATAAAAAATGTAGTTTACAATGATGCGTATCGACTCAGATATCACAGAAATCAGATCAGTTCTACATCAGAACGGTAAAGATGTTGATGTTGGAAGAATAAGAAAGATCTAATGATATTATTGTAAGAGAAAAGTATGAGATTTAAATTTCTTATTTTATAAAATATAGGAGACCCTATTATAAGAAGATTTTCATGTTTATATATCTGGAGGTAGATTGTGATTTTGACTACTGACAATTCTGACATAGTTCTGAAAAATCCTAGCGTAGATCAATATTCTTTCAGTTTCCAGTTACTTTTAATGATTCTACCATCTGTACCTGCCGTCATAGAAAGTAAATATAATAGGCGACGTTCAAACAACGCTAGTCGAGTTTATTCGTATCACGTCATTGTTTCAAAGGACTAGTGATAGGTCGGTTGGAGTGTGCGTTTCGAAGGCCGTGCTGCAGACAGTCGCGCTAATTGGAAGCAACGCAGCGATGGATTAGCTAGTCCATTAATTAATAAAGTGCACGGAAGCAGAGCCGAGCGCTCATAGATCGGCCCCGGTGAATCAGGTCGTGGGTACTAATCTGTTGATTCTACGGTTTCGACTTCTATAATGAGTAGAATCTTTAAAAAATGTTTCTGCAAATACATGCCAACATTGTCGCACGTATTTCCCATAGGGGTAGGCAGAGTTGATTTATACTGCTACGGTTTTAGCAGGCCTCTTCTTTCGCCTCTCTTACATTCATTAAGTTATTTATACAGGGTCGTGTGTTATAGAAATTTTATCCGGTTTTTTTCGACATGTTTTATTTGATTAGAGACGTATTTTCTGTCAATGCATATATATATGTACAAATATATTGTATGACAATATTTTTGGACATTTTACTATTAAATCGGCAATTTTTGGACATTTCCCCACATGGCCAACTGATCCCAACGCAGGTTTAAAGAGAGAAGGTTTAAAGAGAGACAGACTGTGTTATGGTAACAGGACGGCAGATAAACTACATATATACACATTAATATATTACGCACATAGATTTTTTACACCTAGGCATAGAACAGATACCTGTACTCATCACACGTCGACCTGCTCGTAGAATAAAGTTCCATAAGAACATGAGACCATCACAGTTTTTCTATATTCTCAGACTGCTTAGGCCTATATTTTATGGTAGGGAAACAAAAGTTTAAAATTTTTTGTTTTATTTATTTAAATTTTTGTTTCACTACCATAAAATATAGATCTAAATAGTCTAAAAA
>DWJK01000806.1:0-19681 GCA_018248815.1 Croniades pieria auraria
TGCCAAGACGCGGTCTCCACTCCAGAACACGTCTACTCCAACGGTTATCAGTTCTGCGACAGATGTGACCAGCCCACCGCCACTTCAGCTTGCTAATCCTTGCTAAGGATTAGCATCTTCACACACAGCCTTCTAATCCCAAACAGAGCGTTAACAGAGCCTTTGACTCTACTTTGCCTTGAATATCGAAAAGTAACCATTGTAGAGATGGCAACTGCACTTGTGGTAGAGCCATTTTAGCAGAGTCTATTTTACACAACACAATTTTGCAAATCACTGCTTGATCTGCAAAAACAAAGCAGACAACAATCTAAATGATCAGCAAACCGATTAGGAACAGGCACTGTTTAAATTGCTGACTATAGCAGCTAATTGACTGCAATGAGATTATAAGATCAGATCTAGAATCCTTTTCTAACATTCCAGATGTCTGACAGTATGGGATCTGACAGCGTTGGGCTTGGGGAGCACCCTTGGAGTGGGTGTTTACGTTATCGTGGGATCGGTGGCGCTACGCCTAGCTGGGCCATCCGTAGTCCTCTCCTTCCTCATAGCAGCAGTCGCATCTGTGTTTGCAGGTAATTGACACCAGACCAAGGTATCTTTATCGGGTTTTATATAACAAATACATGTCTTCTCATCTTCAGAACAGATTCTATTTAATCCTAATGCAAAAAGAACCTGTGCATCGATGACCAAAGCGCTGATATTAATAGAATCTAGGATAACGAGGGTTAAACTGAAAAGTCTTAAACTAAAAAGGGCTAGCTATGTGGTTAAATCATTTTTTGTAGTCTACACAAAATTAAATTATTTGGTGCAACGAATAAGTCGATATATTCCTATATAGAGTGCTATATATTCCTATATAGAGTGCTATATATTCCTATATAGAGTGCTTTATATTCCTATATAGAGTGCTAGATATTCCTATATAGAGTGCTATATATTCCTACATAGAATGCAAGTATTCTTGATTATTATTACTTTCTCTATTACGCTGACATTATTTCTATTACATTACGAAATTGCGTGCCGATATCAGCCAAATATGTTTGTACGTTCATATTGATAAAATCATTATTAATTTTACACAGAATCTCGCGTTTTGTCTGTCTGTGTAGGTCTGTGCTATGCGGAGTTTGGGGCGAGGGTGCCTAGAGCTGGCTCGGCCTACATTTATGCCTACGTCGCCATTGGAGAGATAGTGGCTTTCATCGTCGGCTGGAACCTAATCTTGGAGGCGTTGTTTGGTAATACATTTCTGTAATTCGTTAAAAATTTTAATTTATGAATTACACAGAAAAGTTTATAACGTAACTGCACGCCTGTAATCCTCGAAGGGATAGGCAAGGGAGTGTATTACACTCCCACGTTTCACCAGTTACGTTTAAGTCCCATGGAATAGGTGGTGAGACAAGAGGCAAGAGCCATACACCGGACACTGGTCCAGACTTCGAGTCACTACTAGAAATACTGAATTAGAAAATTCCCATAGTATCCGACCCGGGATTTGAACCCAGGTCCTCCTGTTCGGCAGTAGCGCTTGCAACCACTCGACCAACGAGGCAGTCTATCAAAGTTTAGTCTAGAAAAGTTTATAGTACAAGAAAATTACTTTATTGGCTTAGACTACGTGGCACATACAGACAACAAATAAAAATAGGGAATAAAAACTGAAACGAACACAGAAAAGGCTGAAATGCATGGGGTATAATTGTAAATATATTTTGTAACTGAGTTATTAAATACATCGGAACTACACACATTTATTTATTTATTTATTTATCCAGCCAGACAGCAGTCCAGACCTTGGGGTCTCTCAAGATCTTAAAAGCATATATACTCGTAATTGTATTGTTAGAAGTTCTAAAGAGTCTTCCTTATCCAGTACGCCGATACATTTTAAGATTAAACATATATTTACTCTTATCTGTATGATGCATTCCTTATAAGTAAATTATGGTTATCGGAGTGACTAATTTTTACAATAATCACTGAAAAATTTCCAATAAAATTTATTTCTCCCAACAGTAGATAACAAACCAAGCCGACGCTTGCACGGATTAATATAATTTGTTCAACGTAATGGAGTGCAATATAACGAAATTGGGAGAATCTACATACGACTATATCTTTTGCAGCAAGTCTATAGGTCGCGCTGCTGGGCTTTAATTTATCTCGCTACAAAGCAATCTTCGAACTTACTCCAGCATGTTGCTGAAATGCGGAAACCTTTCCATAATTAAATATTATTGTATACATCAAGATTTTGTTACGAAACGTAAATTTTCGCGTAAAGGATTAGTGCAATCTTAATACCTAGATATTGTAATACGTAATTTGCGAATAATTTCGTTTTGTTTTCGTATTTTGTATCAAAATTCAACAAGATTAAATTTATCTGTAACACAGCGTCGACGGCCCTGATGAAATGTACGGAATAGCTTCGTCTTGAAGGCTTTGGATAAACTAAAACTGCGCGTGCTGATACGGCATTAAAACCGTATTATAAATTTATTATTGCTTAATAAAAGCGTTTGTTTATTAGGGGGAGGCGGAGGGTGGGGAGGGACGAGGGGGGGGGGGTTTCCGATGTTTCCGTATGTGCACTATTTTGTTTGAAAAAAGTGAATACTGTTAACAAAAAGTAATGTTAATTTCAAGGTTTCAAATGATAATCAAAAAATGCAGATGTTGCCTCTGAATAGAATATTGTTAGACGGCGGGAAGACCAGACCTGTACTGTAACTTGGGTTACGAATATTAAATTTGAAGTTCATTACTTATTTTGATTTTATTATGTAAAATCATCGCCAAAATTTGTTGTTCGTTATTGAAAATGGTCTTTCTTTCAAAAAGCGAAGGCTTAAAATCGTAGTATGGCAGCTTACTAAGTGGATGTTATCCAACGTCACTCGTTTAAATGTAAGGAGGCCCTCTACACATACAGCTCGAATGTCGATATTCGATTAATTATTCTAAAAACGGGATGTATTGTTACTTCACAATTACATTAAAAGCCTTGTCGATTATTATTCTCGAATAGGAGAAATCAGGACATACAAAAAAAGCGTCTGTAAATGTTTGTAGTATTCGCGAAAACTGAATGAAAAATGTAATGTTTGTCCAGGCACAGCCAGCGTGGCCCGCGGCTTGAGCATGTACGTGGACTCCATGGCGAACAGATCCATCTCGGAGTGGATGACGGCCGCTATGCCCATCAGCGCAGCGGCGCTGTCGCCATACTTTGATATTCTCGCGTTCTTCATTGTTCTAGCAGTCGGAGGTAAGGAGTTTTCTTTGTCTTTTGTCTCCATAGCATGAAAAATATTAAGAGCCAAAAACAAGCTATACATTAAGTCTTTTTTGTTTCCTCGTTTCGAAGGTACCTCTAACAATCTTTACATGCCTTTAAAACTGAGGTTAAAAATCACTATCTGGATAGCAGCAGCAGATAATTTTTCCTTTCCATACAATTCCAAATCGTATTTGATATCATAATAAGATAATCTATTAATGGCCATTTTAACCGTAGTACACCCCTACCCCTATTATTAATTTACGTCTCATCTACCTGAATGTTGCGTGGAAGAGATCGCTCTATTTTTTTATATGTTAAGATATTTTTATGTTCATACATGTTATTATCTACTGATCAATATAAAATTTTGACATAATATATAAATAATTGAACACAAGCGTGTGTTCTTAATATAAACCGAGGTTTTACATACGTAATGTAGGTTCTAACGCACATTTTGAAGAATAGCGCCATCTGTTGAACGTTGTACAAACGCACACCATGTTAAGAATCTCGATATTCATTTAAGCTAAGAGTTTATGATACATATTGCATAATTAAATTTAATTACAAAAAATCAACTATTAAAGTTTTACTCTCGGTCAGCGAAGTAAGCAAGTAACAGCGAGTGTTGTCCTAAAAGTCTTATATCTTTGTGTTTTTTGCAGTATTGCTGGCAGTCGGCGTGCGCGAGTCCACAATAGTGAATAACGTTTTCGTAGTAATCAACATGCTGGTCATTGTCTTTATCATCGTTGCTGGAGCTTTTAAAGGTCAGAATTTTTTTAATAAGAGGTTATAACACCAAATTCCATTTATACCTTTTAAATACTTTGCGAATCATATGTCACTTGTCATGTATTATTAGTAATATACATATTATTCGTTAGTTCAAGTATATATAGTGGCAGATGATCCAGGTTTATCCTGATATATCATAATATTAGACAAGGGAAAGTCTATTTCAGGAATAATTAATTGTCCTGCACCGAATTCGTCTGACTACGCGTGTGTATTAGTTACAACATCTGCCACTAGATGCGCTGATCGACCTTCGTATTTGTTTTTGCCAAATTTTTATTTACTTGTATAAAATAAAAAACAATGTAACGGAAAATCATAATTTAGTATAAAAATCTTATTATTATAAAAATTTTATTATTTTGATATATCAAAATAAGTTAATTTCAAATTTTAATAGAAAATCCTGAATCACGCTATCGAAGTTTTTTACACGATCGGTATATAAGCAAATTCGTTTATAGAACAGCCGTGTCTATTGAAAGGAGAGACGGTTAGCACTCCCCTTGACAAGGACGGAACACATAAATGGTTAAGGGCACAATCTTGACCACATTTTTTTCTTGTTTTACAGTTATTTTATGATTTATTTTAGATTTTATAGAATTATGATTCAAATGTTTATTCCTATCACATGACGTGTTTTGATTTAACTTTTATTAGTATCGTTTTAAACGGAGTAATAGATCAATGATATCTTTCTAGATATTTCTGTAAAACGTAATAAATTAAATTACGTGAATTGATTTATATTTGCTATTTATGTTTTGCTACTAGTATGAGTAATGCTAAACTGATAACATTGAATCTAAGTGTAAATAATTATATTCTGTAAAAAATGATGATGATATATGACATATTTTGGCAGCAAACAGCAGCAACTGGCACATATCGGCAGCAGAGGTGCCTGAGGGTAAGGGGGTGGGGGGATTTTTCCCCTATGGGGTCTGGGGAATGCTCCGCGGCGCTGCGGTCTGCTTCTATGGGTTTGTGGGCTTCGACACCATCAGCTACATCGGGGAAGAGGTGAGCTATGTTCCAAATTAAAATTCTATTTATATTATTCATAAAGCAAAGGCCATTTGGGGGTAGAATGGGTAGTACATCATAAAAAATATATATATTTCTAAATAGTAATTAATTCGAAGTATAAACATATAGTATTAAATGTTTGGATTTTGTATCTAAAATTCATTCTGACCAAAATATTATAGGATATCTTGAAAATGATTTTTTTTCAAAATGTTTTGAGATAAAATTTCTTTTGAATGCTTCGTTCTACTCTGATGAGGTGTACAAAATTATACTCAGTTTTCCAATTCCAAGAATTTTGATAAAAATGAATATGATCGAAGTATTTAAAAAAAAAACACTTTTTTTTAAATATCAATGGAATGACTTAATTGTTTTACTTCAAAATCTAATCATATCTAATTCTCGATGAAGTCTTTCAAACACTGTATCCCAGGTTTACATCTGTTGGTTCGTTCTCAAGGTACTGTAAATAAAATTTATAAGGAAGGTATCATCGTATTTCGTTCATTAATATGTAAACAAGGGTTCTCTTTGACTATTATGTAAGGGATGCGTGCTCTTTACGATTGAGCGGAAGAAACTTTGCTCGCGCGACGGCATCGGGCGGACTTCTCTAATCGGCTCCTTTCGGGCCCCTGGCGCGAGGCATTTGTTGTCGCATTTCGGCAACGTCAAAGGATGTGTCACACCGGCAATACAACACTATGCGCACGGATTTGGTCTTATAAATTTTATTTACACACACGCCTATACACAGGGTCGAACATCACTAAAATTAATCCGAATAGCTTCCTAATAATAATAATTATTATTATTATTACCTCAATACGTAAATATCTGGTGAAAATTCGATTTACAATAAGTAATCAAGATGAAAACAATAACAAAGTTTTTAAAATAATATTAATTTCTTGTTATTTTATTGTACTTTTTATTTTGCATTGTTTTTTTGTCTTTCTATCTCTTTTTGTATCTCTTTTTATGCTGTATGTAATTGCGTATCACGCAAAATAAACATAATATTTTCTTTCTTTCTTTCTTTCTTTCTTACATTGTAAAAGACACATTTATTTCTGTCCTTAATGGCAGTTCAGTATTAATATCTAGATATGTATTACGAACTTTTGTAACCGTAATATCTAATGTACGTTGAATTTCATATCACTATGTAGATAAGATACAATTAGTGGACACATCCCTTAATTATAACGACGAGCCTTATTTTGCACGTGTATATTGTAAATTCAAGTAATTGGGAACCCAATGTGGCTTTTAATATGGCTCAATTTACTAAACTGAATATCCTTTCAACTGTTCGAAACAAATATGTATATATCTATATCTATAGTTCGATAGTGATCATGTTCAAAGGTGCCCGTAACGACCAAACTGATCGCTAATGGCAAAATATGATCACATCATTCACTCGCGAATGAATGAATGTATTGAACGAGTTCTTGTAGTGATATTATCCGCTTACGTAAAAGGCGAATTAATTAATTAGCGAAGATAATTTAATTTTATGTAATTAATAATCGTTCTCATAGAAGTGACTTATGACGTCTTACATGAGAATAAAAGTGTTTGAATAAATTATCAATATAATTTTGTGCATGAGGAAACGGGGCGTGGAGAGGGAGAAAAGTTGTTTGGAGCGGGGCTAGAAAATCTCTCTGTTATTATTTTTAAGTTTAAGTTCTACTTACAGTTACTTATCTTGAATGATTGTGTTTTAACATCCAGTCATTTCGCGACGTCAGGAGTTTATCAACTGTCCCGAAATTGGTTACTAATAGCTGCGAATCCATATTCACATAAATGGATTATTGCGTGATAAAAGAAGATGAAAATCGTGTCCAGAGAAATATCCATAGTATTGCATACTCGTATGTGATATCATACATGGAGTAAAATGTTTTAGCCTAATTTAAATCTGACAGATACAATGTTTGTGAAACTAATGGAAAATTAACGGTATCTAAATATTTTACGGGCAACCAATTAAATTCTATTGATCTGATGCTTACATTTCTGTAGGAAAGAGTAAATTAAATTTACCTAGAACTGGATCATTTTTGTTATTTTTTATTAAAAATTCATCCAATTCGTTTCATTTCAGTTCAGTTGCGTTCCCGAAGGAAGGCAGCCAAGATGCTCGTGGCTGTGGTCGTCATGTTCGCAGTTTGCTATTTCCCCGTGCATCTGCTGTCTGTACTGAGGTATGAACTTTGTTTATCATCATCACTATCGTCAGTCTGTCAGTTATTACAGTGAGAAGGTTTTGCGCACAATCCCCTCGTTAGGGATCGGGTTTGGGAACGCAGAGCATAGCATCTCGCACCTCCTACACGGATATGTTATGAACAGTTTTAGCAGGAACAAAACCATGTCAAGTACCTTGGAGCGTCCATAGAACATTACAGCTATTAACATGAACAGAAAAAACATTGGGGAAGTGATAGAAAAGGTTGAAAAGACAGGAAGTAAGTCATGTTCTCGGAGGAATTAAGAGTTTATAGTAAGTAAATAAATAAAAATGAAGATTTTGGTAAAATTATCACCATTATCAAAATGTTGATCATTTCGGATCATATAACCGTTGCAGCCATAAATATTCTAAAAAAGGTTTTTGCATACAAAGTCATTCTATTCTATTTTCAAGACAACAATGAGGTAATGATGGCCAAATTGATCACAATCATCATCATATAGTGGTTATTGTATTATTTATAGAACTTTGATCTATCGGTTACCCAGCTTCGATCCCACGGTTATTCAACTTTGATCCCGCGGTTATCACACTTGGATCAAACAATTAGCATACCAATGAAGTACAGCAGAATACGCGATGCATTCACGGTTCTCCTTTTATAAACCGTTTTCGAGAATTCCGAAGTTTTCGGCCTCGATATTGGACTCGTACGTAAACAAATGCGTATGTTTCCATCCACATGTTCATTCGAATTTTTCACCACGATTTAGGTGCTGTTTCTCAATCCTACGTTAATTGATATATTTATTCTCGCGATGTTTATATCCGCAGTTGAACTCGTATGAGTAAATATTTGGGTTTAGCTACCTCATGACTCATTGGTATCTACGGTGGCAACTAATGACAAAAATGTGCAATGTCAGTTGGTTGCGTATCGTCGTTTTTTTTTAAAATTGAAATTCCAGTTATATCTGAAACGTTCTCTAGCCGGAAACGTACCTATTATTACATATTGTTGTGTTAAGTGAAACGAAAGCAGAAGATACGTTTATTCCCATAGATTTTGCAGTATATGATAGAATAGGAATAAAAAGACAATAAGGAAACAAACAACTTTGTGAAAGTATTGATTAAAAACCAAGAAAATACACAAAACTTTAATAACCGTAAACAGGATTTGTATATTTAAATAATACGTTACAGAATACAATAGTCTTTATATTTTAAGAACAATGTGGTATCCGGTCCGCTTTGACTATTCATTGACACATTGGTGCTATACCTAATAATCTAATGTCTATCGATTCGTCATCCTCATTTTAGTTCATTTGCATGAAGCACAGACTAGTATTTTGAAAACGGATTAATCTCGAAAGGTAGAGAAGTTTTATACTTTTTTCATCCTCGGAAATATAATGAGATGCAGCGGTGAGAAATTTGCGCCCAAAGGCGCATCAAAATACGTATATCGCATCAAAATACGTATAGCGTATCAAAATACGCTTCTGTATTAAATTGAACGGAAGAAAGAAGAAAGCTTTGAGTTGATTTACAAGAAATATTACTTAGTGCAGAAAAGCCTGACTGTTATGTTAATTGATACCTTTGTATAATAAGTTATTCGTATGAAAATATGTTTCAAATGTTGAGTTTAAGAAAGATCAGATGTGTTCGTTAGGAGGCCGCTGAACAGGATCTGGACAGTAATAACAATAGTTGTTCTTCGACAATTTTCTCGTTCTTTGACATAACTAAATAAAAAATGTCGTAAGTCGATGACTTCTTCATAGATCGTCTATTGATAGGTTCTATTTAAAAGATTGCTTGATATGAACACCACGTCTAGTGACATGGTTTATCCAGAGATTTCAAGCGCGTTAGTAACAATATGTTCTATTGTTCTAAGAGAAATCATTATCGAAACACCTCCCTTTTTAGTTTCAGAGAATATCTATAAAACATGAATAACACATACGTAAAAACAGGAAAATCTGTTCAAGAGGATTCAAGGAATTTGGGACTGTTATAAGCAAACAGCCATTATTGTTTGAGAATAAATTACCAGACAAGTGTCAATGTTTGTCATTACATAATCAATCATGGTATATCCGCTTGGGGTCGCCAGTGGCTGGACTGACAAATCACTCTCTGGGTCGTTCAGATAAAATGGCACTTTTAAAGGTGTTGTTTCACTAGCGTAAAAACGGCTTGGAAATTAACCTAAAAACTTACTTCTTAACGGT
This sequence comes from Croniades pieria auraria, assembly GCA_018248815.1. Taxonomy (NCBI): domain Eukaryota; kingdom Metazoa; phylum Arthropoda; class Insecta; order Lepidoptera; family Hesperiidae; genus Croniades; species Croniades pieria. The sequence goes on from DWJK01000806.1 coordinate 9,596, forward strand.
AATAAAGACTTGAAACCGGTGACATGATGGTGGTGGTGTTGTCTTATATAATCTCTTTTAGAATATAAAGTATATAGTGGAATGTTCCTTTGAAATAATCCGTAAAGAAAGTTGGCGATATCATATCCATCTCGAAAAGTTAATGACAAATCATTTATCGTATATCCGATGAAGCGAATAACAACCACAGAACTGTCATATACCTACATATAAAAACTGTTGTTCCGTCGATTAAGATTTGACGCACACCGCTCGCTATTAGTTCAATTCTTTAAATGATACATGTTTCACATTGGCACATAAGCTATTTGACGTGTTTTTATTAGTAGCTTAGTGGCACAGACATCTAAAACAATATTGCATCATCATCTTTGGACCGCCTGGACCTAAGTTCAGTATATTTCTCTATTTAATGTCTCAAAAGCGTTTGAATGCATTTGATTAATTGGTTAATCAACTGATATCTATCAGGGAAGGCCGCTGGGGGAGGTCTCTTAAAGTAAATACGCTCATTAATCTTGTTCATTCTCTCTCCATTTCCCATTGTCTTATAATCTTACCAACAATTGATTTTTACGGACCTTTAATTTATTTTTGTTCCAATAATTTCAAGAGTTTTTTCCTTTATTCCTGATTAATTACGCCCTCATTTGTTTGCGTGATAACTAGAAATCCAATTTGGGTTTCAATTATGTAGGCTTATCCTTGATTTGTTTTGTTAAAATCAAATTCAAATTTAAATGTTTGTTGTCTCTGTGTCATTCTACTGCGTAGTTCCGTTTGTTGTCGATGAGTTCATTATCTTTCGGAACTTTGGGCGTGTGATTTTGTCCGTTTTTGTGTCTTCATGATATCTATAAAACGTGACATTTTTTATCTGAACACAGCAACCCAGAGACATCTGCATCGATCTCGTCAAGACTATATAGGCATATAGGCCTATAGGCTTGAAGGAATAGACCTGTTACGAGGTCCTAAAATGTGACGAGGACTAAGATTACAGCCTGCAGTTTCACGTGGACCGGAAAATATACTCATCGGATCGAAACACAAATTGTTTTAGTCGTCAATTAATTCACAATAGAAATACGTAAAACGTTACCATAAGTATGAAGATGAGATAAATGCATAACTAAATATTGATACCAATCATTATAATCGTCAGAAATGATAATTCAAGGTCTTTCATTAACACGTTTTTCTCTTTCCGTACATGAGACGTGTCATCTAACTTGACTTTTTTTTACCGTTGGGTGATTAGCTAGTGTTTTACTATTAAACACTTCGTCACTGGTTTTATAGGTATAAGTGATGTACCCGATAAAACAAAGTGAGGCTGTTACTCCCAAATCATTATTCAGGATGGCCCATTAAGTCCCGTATCTATTGGAAGTTTTTCTTCATGAGGTTCTTTCGATTGCAGCGAGATGGCGACGAAGACGGCTTCCGCGCGACCTAAATGTGGACCAAGTAAAAACCAGCACACTTTAGTTTTTCCATGATGTTCTCTAAGGCGTGTGTGACTTGCCAATTCGAATTCGATCAGAATAATAGATTATGATCCTAACCTTTCTCGTTCTGGAACTAGATCCATAAAGAATAGATCGATAATGGAATTAATACCGTTGATGACTACAGCTCTCTATATACATATGTACTTGATTAAATTACGTACTGGCTCAAATAGCATGTTTTTCAGTTTCGTACCTGTCCGGGATTATTCACATTGTATGACTTGAGATCGCAGGAGCTTATGAAGAGACTTTGTATACATAAGTACTTATCAGCCAACACGTCTCTTGCAGATACACCCTGGACATGGAGCAGAACGATGTGATCACGTTCGTGGCGCTTCTCTCTCACGTGATGTGCTACGCCAACTCCGCCATCAACCCGCTCATCTACAACTTCATGAGTGGTCAGTTCAGCATCAGAGACTAGTTGGCACAGTTAGAGCATGCCATGGCATAAATACCACATATGTTTTTTAGCTTTAAATTTAACAATACATGATAAAGAAATAAATAGTTATATAGAGTCATATTATAAGAAATTAAGTGAGAGATATAGAATGAGCGAGAATGAGGGAAATAAGGAGAATTAGAGAAAGAGAAAAAAAGGATAGAGCAGAGAGAGAACACATAAAAAGCAAATAGGAAATCCATAATAAATTACTATATAAGTTTTCCATGTCAGTAACATACGTTTTACAATATTTTAAGGATTACCGCATCTACTTTGTTATCTGACTTCGTGATGTTTCAGGAAAATACCGTCGCGAGTTCCGGCGGGCGTTCTGCTGTCCAACCAGCCTCACGCACGACAGCCTCACGACCATGACTCGCCTCACAACGTCCAAGAAGAAGCCCAGCGACGTGCCGATGTACGAAGGGCACAGGCCCTACTGCCACGCGCGGAACGTGTGTAGTACCACTTACGTTCAAAACAGTTACCGAAACGGTTGTATGACTTAGAGTAGTCATAAAGTTGTATATATGAATGTATTATAAATATCTTGGGATATCTTATACGGTCATGTGGACTCAAAGCAGGCGCAGCTCCTGCTACGGTCACCAGACGGCTGATAACCTACGTACATATAAGTATATAGGTACTTATATTGATACATTCAAAAGTAACTATTTGCGGTTTTTATACAAAAATAATCTTTTAAGACGAGGTCTGCATGACCCTATTAATTATAAATGTAATATATAATTTTTACAGAGTATTAAACGTTTAGGGTTAGAGTGCAAACGTGGACGGACGTTAGCGGCATATATTTTTCTGTTTTGCGGGAACATGGCGTTGTTATAACAGGATTAAAATTTGAGATGATTTTTATTGATTTTTTAAAATTCCTGTTGGTTAAAAACAGGCGGACGGGCCAACTGGTGTTAAGTGGTCACCGTCGCGGAAAAATATTTGCAACATCGAGGGTTATCAATGTGTTGCCTATATTGAAGGAGTTTTTTAACGCTACGTTTGAAGAATCCCGTGTCATAACGTACCTTAAACACGATGGAAGCCCATTCCACAGTTGAGTTGTTCCAAAAGTTGAGATGAAGAATATTTCTTGTTTCATTCGCACAGCTGATGTATATATTTTGTATGAACGTAAATCTTGTAATGTTTTTAAAAATATGCATAATAATATATAAGAATAAGAGATGTGCCATGTATATGGAGATTATAAAAAAAAATATTACATTAATTTAAGGTATAGAATTTTAATAACGGATTTAGTCATTTCCTACTTAGGCTTTTTTCTTTACATTTTTAATATTAAGAGCCAGTGTCAATTGTAAATAGAATATTTTTTAAATTTTTTCTATGATCTCTTGTAAAATGCTCCAGTCGTTGGCATAGCTTACCACTTCTTTTTGGAATTAAATTTATAAATATCAAATATTCAAAAATTTTTATATGCAACATTATTTTTATTATCTGTATAATTTCCAGAACATCTAAGTCATAAGTTTACTAACGCTGTATTTTATAGATATATGATATACTTATTTAACCAAATATTTGTTTTTATTAAACGTTATATAAATTACCCTAACGTGTTATTTTATATTATTCACATTGTTACATTGCATTAAGAATAAATATTGACATAAAATACAAGAGTAAAGTCAGAATTCAGTCTTTGATTTTATTGAATTGTAACTCAGCATATTTTAACCCAAAAAAAGTTTTACTGAATTTTCCTAAATATTTCATAGTTACTGTAATGTTATGGTCATATGTAATAACCTCCAAGAGAAAGGAAATTAGATTTAATGTTTAATATAAAATAGCTACAATGTACAAAAATCTAGTCTAGTCTAATCTAATCTAGTCGCTCAAAATTAGAAAGACTCCAACACGAGAAGATACTTTTGCTGTTATATGTAATATTGTTTGAAATCTTCAAAAGGCGTACATAAGTTGTAATGAGGCAAAAACTATTCTTGTTTCTTTTACTACAAGATATTTTCTTCCTTATATTATTATTTTTTTGTGTCGTTACACAATAAAGAGAGCTGTAGGTTTTAAAATTTTACGTAGCCTGCATGTGATTATGTCCTTTTTATGATCATCCTGACATCTGATATATGATTTTCTAATTAATATCATTTTACATGACAGGCCCTAAAACTTCTATTACAATACCGTTACCTCTCAATAGATGGCGCGTACGAACAAAAATATTAAAATTTTTATAAATCAGCGCCATCTATGAGATTAATCGTGCACTGATTGGTTTAACACTAATGTAAAATGTTTTTCATTTATACTCCGATCAAAGAGGGCAGCACTTACCTAATTGCGAAATTGTGTGCAATTTTCATTTCAGCTCATAATCCTCTAAAGTGCAGGTCCCCACGGTATTTATGAGGTAGGTTTGTTAGCCACGTCTACATATTAACATGTTTGATAATATATTTAGTATAGTAAATATAAAATAGTTTAATATGATTCTTAAAGACTAATTTATCTATCGACAATGAACTCGGTAGGTTGTTAGATATATAAATATTTCCATGGCAACCATGACATTGATATTAATAAATGACGCTGTGAATAAAGAGGTTATTACATCATTATAGAATAGGACAAAAGTAATGAACTAATGTGAATTGGCTGTCATTTTTTATAAAACAAAAGCACATGGCCAGGGTGGTAGATTACGCCCTTAGCTCTCATTTTGAGACATTTCATGACAACAGTGGCACATTAAAAAGGATGTCGATGATTCGCTTATGGCAATATGCTCATCATCTATTCCATGCGACGTAAACGCAACTGGTGAAATGTAGTAGGGTGCTACACTCCTCTACCTACGCCTTCGGGGATTACAGGCGTGATTTTACATGTTTTTATGTTACGATTTGCTTATCGTTATTCGATGGCGGTGCTTCACTTACCTTATGACGATACGCTGAATCATACTGGTCAGATTGTTCATTAACACTGCAATTTACGAGCCGAAAGGCTATGACCGAATTAATATTTTGATTGAGTTATTTGGGTCACCAAGTTTTTTTGACGAAACGTTATTTGTAAAAAATTAAAGAAATAAATCTATTGTTTTTAAGCTAATACATAATATAAGCTTTATCTTATACATAATTATTTTTTTATTATTCATTTTGACACTACCATAATCAGTCTATTCCCGTCCACTGTTGGACACAGGCCTCTGAAATAGCACGCCACAGAGCTCGATCTTCTGCTCTTACCGTCTAACCGGTGAATAAATCCAAGGAATTTAATACCTACTATAAAATAAATTTTTGTACCTGAAAGTTACTAAAAGGAATAAAATTTAAACAGACAACTTTACAAATATTTAAATTAACCCAAACAAAAGGCGAGCTCCAAGATAGGTACTTGTAGTGCAAACTTTACATTGCGTTCCGATTGAGTGAACAACAACTGTGCTCAGTGTAAAACTGGTAAACTTGTGTTTATTTTGTATTTTGTCGTAACAAAGTGTCGGTGTTTTACGTTACTGTTGTTGAAGTGTTGAATATCGTCGACTTAACATTTAGTTTTGTTTTTATTTGGGAAATAACAACCATTGTGCCATAGTGATATGACGTGTTTGGGTAATAAGTCTCATCTTCTTCTTCTTTGCGTGTCGACTCTGGCAATTATATTGTTGAGGACCAGAACTCGGCCAACGATACAGCCTCATAATATTATTTCCTGTAGTAATAGGAAGAGGAAATGATTTTATATAATTTTACTGTTATGCAATTAAAAGAAGCGTTATATAGTAATTATCATCATTACCTCTTCATTACATTTGCAGTCTAATAGACTTGTTCTTCAGCAGCAGGATACATCGTAAGTGCTGTATTTAGCCATTCATTTTTGGTACATAAGAGAATAAGTCACAATCGCTAGCCATTTTATCGTTCCATTGTTAGCCACACATCTCCTCACAGGGTGGGAATAGTTAAGGCCACAGTCAGCCACGCTAGCCAAGTGTGGTTTAACAGAATTTACACTCCTTAAAGTACTTTACGGAAAGCTCTAAGGTATGTATTTGTCCGCCAACCCGCACTTGGCCAGCGTGGCGGACTACGGCCTTAACCCTCTCGGCCTTAACCCCCTCAGGAATACTTAAGTAATATTCTTCTTAAAACGCAGAATTTTTTTTGGGCGACCACAGTGGGAGGCTAAATTTTAAATCGCCAGGTTATCACTTGAATAACAAGATAACGGGAAAAATTGCTTACTTTTACCTCGCAAAATTACATAACATGGATTCGATAATCAGTCCTCCGAAGTGGCGACTGAAATCTAAACCACTGGTTTATTATCGATTTTTTCTTAGGAGGAAGTTTCTGTACTCTTCTTACCACTTATAGTAGAATCAGTTATCCTGGAACTTGTTAGTTTCCAGCGGAGCTTCATTTGAGTGAAGTTTCTTTTTAAACTAAGTTACATCCCACTTCCTTTTTTCGAGAGTTTCTACATTGTTCTGATAACTGGAACCGGAAGGTGTCTTGAAGCTTTTCTTACTACTTAAGGTAGTAAGTGGAAAATAGTTGATAGGTCCATGGTTCGTCAGCTATGGTTATGAGCAGTAATTAAGTCCGTAGGAATGCGTCTTCAGTCGCAAAGAGGATTGCGTTTTTACTTGAGAAGTCACATTCAACCACGTAGATAGACAGTTTTGAGATGATTACTACGTCTAACAGTTCGTTGGAAACAGTTCAACGCATACGATAAAACTCTTCAATCTTCGTATGAGTTTTATTACCCTCGAAATCTAGCAAAATCTCTTCTCATCTTAGCACCTATATGTATGTATGTATATCCTTAGTACACGATTCTTTTAAGACTCCGCCGCAAACTTGCTTGCGATTGGCGGAAACTGATGAAGTAAGACTTGAATTAGGTTCAAAAATAGTTTGACTACCCTCACAAAACCATGCGTTAACAACAAGTTAAGTTATTTACAATTTAATATTAGCGTAATATATATGTTTCGTGAGTATTTATACACATGATTAAAAATGTACCGGCTTAACTCACGTCAGTCTCCGTCGCGACCTCAATACAAACGATAGGAGCTCATGAGGAAGGACCTCGTACAGTTCCGAAACTAGTCGGGCAATCCCGAAAAACGTACGTGAGTTAAGCCGGTACATTCTTAATCATGAACATAATATAACATCACGCCTGTATTTCCTCGAAGGAGAAGGCAGAGGAACGTAATACACTCTCGCGATTAACTGAATATTAATTAGCTAATGATAATTTAATTAGGAAAATTTCTTATAGGTTAAAATGGTTGAATAGTCGTATTATTATCAAAGAGGCTACTAAATACCTAGGATTTTTCACTTAAAATTGAGTGATTACAGATTTCTTCAGATTATAAAGATTCAGTTGAGATTTAAATATAAATTCTGATTATTTTACGTATTGACGTATACTTAACTTACAATTCTGTTAGTACTTTAAATCTTAATTCTTCTAGAGAGGGTCATGTTACCTTCGTGTTTAGTTAAAGGGATTTTTTTCAAGAAATTCTTTCTAAGACTTCCTTTGAAATAAAATCTATTAACTGTATTAAATAAGTTCCGTCCAGGTCTGGTGCGGCGAATCTATTTATAAAAGATATAAAATTTTACGTTCCGGATTTGAAACGGGAAATAGGATTGCGACCGGTTGGCACCTTATTGGAAAACTTATAGATTTTTATTGGTTTTCATTGGATATTTTTGCTAAGCAAACGATTTCTAAGATGATGTATTCTTTCAGTATGACTGATATCTAGTTTACCCAGATAGGGCAGAGAGATTGGCATAATATATGTATGTATGTATTACCTGGCGATTATGGACAAAAATCCCTTAGGGGAGACTTGCTGGACTTGGCAATGGGACTTAGATAGGCTGATGATGATAATGTAAATTTTTATATAGTGTATTTACACTAAAATACATACATTTCGGACATACATACTCGTATGTACATGACACATAAAAGAGACCCATTTCTAATATTGAAAAATAAAAGGGTTCTTGATAATATGATCATAATTATAACATATAATTATTACTTAGAAAATAAAATTATTATATATATAAAAAATATATACATATACATATATATATGCGTGTGTGTGTGTGTATATACACACACACGCACACGCATATATGAATATAAATAATATATCCGTAGTTCTCTATTGGGCAAACAAGACACACAACGAATGATCCTGTTCTATCAAACGAATCCCTTCCGGGGAGCTGGGAACAAATAGCGGAAAAACTGAACGGTCATTACGAGTTCTTGCCTCAAAATTGTTCTGCAACACTAACGAGCCATAAACGAAAGAAGAAGGCAAGAAACGGAGGAAAGATAAACAATGCTTATCTGTTCCTTTCCAATTAAAGGACGTGATAAAAATTAATGTTCCACTATTTTTCAATACTTGTAAATATTGTAAATGCGACTATTATGCTGTCATTATTGTCATTATATGATCACGGTAGATCTCTTTCGGGCAAGACAGAGAACACGAAATACCAAATATCTTTAACGAACCTGACGTTCACAGAAAATCGAACCGACTTTGGTGAAATGACACATGGCGACAGATCGAATCTTGAAAAATTACGAGCGCTTTTTAGAAAACTTTTTTAATCAACCCCAACGGAGTGCAGTACGGGATGTAATGGAATATAAGAATTATTTCCTTTTCGGAGGCAATCCAGTTGCGGGTAATGGGAATTATTTATGTTTCTGAAGAACTCTAGCCGTGGGTGACAACTGGTTTTATACATACTCTTAGTGTGTTCATAGTTCTGAGACGCCAATGCGTGTCAGATCAGTGCTAACGCACGCACATAAGAAGATCCAAAATGTTTATTTATGTTTAAAATTGTTCGTGTATGGAATGTATTTTCATAGAAATAAAAAATTATCAATCTTTTACGATGGAACATTAACTTTGTAACACTCGGGTGGCTACCGTATGTACTATATACGAGTATTAGGGTAATATTTGGGAGAAACGCTGATCGCATTTTACTTAGTCCTCATGCCTGGTCTGGAGATTCCATTTACCGAGACAGTTCTTTTTTGGGCTATGTCGCAAACGGTCAAATGACGCATGAATTATCATTTTTTGTTATTTCAAAGTAGCATCGCGCCTGTATTTCCTCGGAGGGGTAAGCTGAAGATTGTACTACACTCGCACTATTCGCCAGGTATGTTATATCGTCCTATCATGAAATAAGGAGTAAATCTATTGCCCCCCTGCATAAATACAGAATCCGAGCTTATTTAGGGAATTTCAAGTTGGAAAACCCAATAATACTTTGTGAACTCATGATCATCATTTCTTCTTCTTCTTCAGCAACTTCTCGATCGACGGAGTCAGACATTTCAAAATAGCTGTAGTAATTATCTAATTAAAATTAAAATATGTCGTTCGACAAATTTAAATAACAATACTAATAATGATACTAATGTAAACTGAAGTCAAAACAAACTTATTAACAGTCGATCAAAGACATTGCTAGCCGTTTTAGATCCCATTCTTCCCATTTCGGAACAGGCGTACAAGTTTGTTTGGATCTAAAGATGTTTCAAGAGGAAACAAAAGCACAGAAGAGACAACAAAAGAATGAGAGGCAACAAATAAAAAACTTTTTTATATAAGGACGTAATTCAAAATAAGAACAATTCGAATTTGGAATTATAAGTTAAACGCTGTTGTAAATAGTAAGGAGGAGATGAAACGTTGTAGAGAAAACTATAAAGTCATCAAGACATCATTAAACGAATTCGTTTTAGATTCATGTGGAGAATCTCACTTGTGTTGTATATTACTACTAAATACTACGATTTACATACTATATAGACATTGCATTATAATGTCTAAAACTAAATTAAGTACATTACAAAAAATCTGAACCGCGGTGTTGTTGTAAGGTTCCATTAAAAACTTCCTTTTTGGATGGCTTAATTCACTCACTAAAGTAAATTCAAATTTTTCAAATACTTTTATTCATTATAAGGTATATACATACACTCAATGAAGGTCATGTCTAGTCATTGTACTGTACTTCG
>DWJK01000807.1:0-19668 GCA_018248815.1 Croniades pieria auraria
AACAACATGATCAGGAACAACAAAATATTTTCATTGCTACTGCTTGGCCAAATAACCAAGATTTATTGAAAATGCAAAATAAAACAATATCGGTGATGTCATCATATTAAAACCGCTGTATTCTTAGTAACAGCTCGTCTTACTTTAGAATTAAATTATGTGTAATTTTTTTTTTAAAGAATAAGATAACGACCAGTTACAGTCACAAGATATTAATAATATCACGTAAATGTAAATTGTCTTAATTGTAATTGTATTTACGGAGAATGTACTTGGGTGCTTACTCATTATAAGCGTAGAACCACCCCGCAAGGGTGCGTATCGAATCATACACTTGCCCACATTTCCTCCATATAAAACGCTCGCGCGACGCCGGCTCATCAGTTTGTGACGGATTCGTACTACAGACAGACGGAACCGTAAGTAAAATGTACCTTTTTTAAATTTGGGTATTCATTTTCAGATCTAGTTCTAAATTTAAACGGTAACTATACAATCTTAAACTAAAATTTTTTTTTAACTTTAAATTTTAATATTTGCTTCATAAATGTTTTTATTATAAATTTTAGAATTAAAAATAACTGTTTTTAAGAAATAATTTAAAAAAAAAATCAGGCAATAAATATTATTAAGTTGGAATGACAGTGCATAGATTTCTCTCGTTGCTTTTGCTGTCTCCCGTTCAAGGGTGAAAAGGTCCGTAGGTCGTGAGTGAACGAACTCCTTCTTAGGGGCAAGGTCACTTTCTATCCTGGACCGGTCCTATCCCAGAGGCCCGATAATATGTCTCTTACGTAATAATTTCGAAAAGAGAGTTTGTTTGTAAACAACCACGAGCCGAATTCTTTTAAGCGTACAATCATTACGGTACAAAAGAATCTATAGTCCCCCTCGTTAATGATCGTTTTCCTACAAGGTTTTTTTCTGAAACACTTACAAAAGCTTAAGAAATATTCCCTATAATTTAGTGATGTACCCACATTTAGTTTTGCGCTGTGCCTTTTACTGTAATTCGATTTATTTTTCATACCGGTTTAATTTTTTTGTGTACAACATTTAAAATCTTTGACCTTTAATCAGTTTTATAAAAAGTTGACTGACATTTGAAGCACTATTATATAATATAAATATAAATTAATATCCACTGCAAAAGTGTAAATATACCAACTTGTTTGACCACATATTTATGAATGCACAAGAACATTATAAAAAGGATTGTTTACCTGTTCAAAACTGCAACGTCTGTATTTACGCGTAAACGATAAAGATTTTGGAAAACACAGAGTTTTGTCTTGATAGATTCCATAAATAAATAAAAAATACGTCTAGTAGGAAGCAGAGAAAACTTAAATATCTATTTTAAGGCTTGGCCACTCGTTGCATTCTTTTCTCCAAAAGAATGAAAAGAAAAGACGTGATGAGAAACGATAATTATTATGGTAATGACATTTAATTACAATCATAAAAGAAAATGGGCACATTCATCGTATTGTGATTTAAAAATAGTTCTGTTTAAAATAACAACAAAGACACAAGCATATAAAAACTCTGGAAGACGATAGCTTGTTAAACATAAACTTAATTTTAACAATTTTTTGTAAATATTTAAAAAACAATTTTAAACTTTAGTCGTTCATGTTGAAAACTTTTTAATTAATCTTTTTACAAAACCCAATTAAGTATTACAGTTTTTTGATATGGCCCCTTGTTATATGAACATTCCATTTTAAAAATAGTACTTTGATTGGTAGGACTGTTTCAACAAACTGAAATTTTTAAGAATTAAGGATTTTCTGTCCATTCTTCGGCTTTGATAAGTGTGTTAAACACACACCGTTTGAGCAAAATAAACCAGTTAATTCAGTAGTATTTCAGTGTAATAATTAGTAGATAAAGGTCTGAGAAATATTTTAGTCATTAGGATACATTAAAAATTAATTTATCAATAACATAATATCGCCCGCAAACCTTTTTTATCTAATGGGCTACTGCACTTAAATCTATGCACTAGAAATTCGATTGTCCAAACGTATTGAAAATTTTGTTACACTATTATATCATTATGCCAGGCCCACACGTGGTAGGCAGAGAACACCGAGTGTCAATTATCTACATTCTTACGAACCTGATACGCTTCTTCTATATTATATAGAATTTTGTTGTAGCTAGTTTTATTTTCTTTTTTTAGATGAAGGTAGTATTCCTGTTAGCTGTGGTGGCGCTGGCGCGCGCGCAGTTCCCCAACGGTCGCATCCTGGAACCACCTGTGCCATCGCTGTGCGTACAGAGAGCCATCCATGAAAGATATGCTGACAGTGAGTATTTTCAGTTATTTAAAAAATGTTTTAGGTTTTTTTTCTTGTAAGTAATCGCCAGTGCCGTGATAAAAAAGAATAACGAAATGATTATATATACAAAATGTCAGCTAATGAGTTCTTCAATTACCAAAATGACAACTGCCTGTGAAGTATTATTACTGCGGAGAACAATTATGGTATAGGATATATTAAGAATAATAAAAACATCCGTGTATTTTGTTATTATAGTTAAAAATATTATGGATCAATAACACTTAATCCTGTTACCAGTATATTTCAAATTTTAGAAACGAGATTTAGATTAGATTAGATTTAGATTAGATTTAGATTTCAGATGATGTTTGCTTCTAAATGTGAAAATTATTATTTGCTTGGAAAATTTAAAATGATTCATATCCGTTTTATGAAATGTCAGATGCGAATGACGAACTCTCTAAAGTCTTCGAACGGCAATTTAAACAGATTTCTGAATTATTTAAAAATTAAATGTAATGGATCGTCTAATGGATCAGAAAGGTTTTTATTTTCAAATTTTGATTAAAAGTCCAATTGGTGTCATATCCATTACGTCATAGTGAATTAATTTTTTTGTATTTTGTGTCTATTGAAGTAAATAATTATGAAGAAAAAGTAAGCAGGAGTGCTTAAATGAGTTAAATGTTAACATTGCCAACAGAAATTCCTAACTGAAACACAGCTTTGTATGTAAAAAATACTTATCTATAAACACTATTATTGTATGGCGACGCCACGCCGGGTTCTACAAACATTTTCTCTAAAGCATGTGAAGTCTGCCAACTCGCACTTGGCCAGCGTGGCAGACAATGACGCTAACCTTCTCAATTCAGAGCGGACCCAAGTTCCAACAGTGGAACGATAAAAGGGTCGAGAGATTATTGTATCCCTTACCTGGTACACTGAAAGCATCAAGGGCCAAATACCTCTATCCTCATAGACCTGACTTTATTACTAAATGTTCATCAGGTCACTTTCCTCATACGCGCACAGTCTTATAAATATTTTTAAGGTTATTACGTGTTCAACTTAAAACAATAATTGTTGTCATAAAATTAGAAAACGTCGCCACACAAAACTTTAAAATTATCATATAATTCTATTCTCTTAATAGAATATTTATGTGTATATTTAACCTCATTGCGATGGCAACTTCTATTAAACTATTATTCGTTGGAGCATACTTATAATTTGCTTTTTTTATTTACATTTTTTTGGAGAGATCAGTGAAAGTTGTGATTATTTATTTGTAAAATTTGGTATGGCTTTAAGAAATAAAACCACAATGCCAAGTTTTGCTTTTTTAAACGGTGAAAACACAGTGACATTATAAAAAATTATACTCTTGTAACAAAAACAGCAAGCTCGGCCCTCGAGTCATACCTGCGCTTATCTTGATTCTCTCTCCCGGATGTGAGATTACTCAACCTGTTTTGTAGCGGGAATTTCTTAAATTCCCGATAAACACTACGTCTGCCCCTCTATCGTTTTTCAACAATGTTCAACTGTGTTATATCGCTCTTTGCCTCTTGTATAATAGTTATCAAATAAATCGTCTTGTACTCTGCCTATCCCGTAACGGTGTTAGCGTGATAATATAATAGTTATTATAAATTAAGATTAGGTATTACTATAGACTATATTAACATATTGATTCACCGACGTATTGAATAAAAATGTTTGTAAAATCCAAAAAAACTGATTGATTATGTAATACGTGAACAAAAAACATTAATTTCCGGTACGAGTCTACGAGTTTTTTGGATTAAAGTTTTCAATACTGTTATTTAAACAAGCGTTACAAAGGTTTTACTGGGAATTTTCATATGTACTTGTACCTCTTTAATATATACATATATGCTTTTGAATGAGCCAGTATTCTTTTCGCGAACAAAAACTATGTGAATGAATATGAATATTAGGTAGATGTTATTATTTTCTTTTGTGTAACTTAAATTAGTCGATTGTGATGTGGCCCGGATAGCTCAGTCGGTAGAGCATTGGACTTTTAATCCAAGGGTCCAGGGTTCAAGTCCCTGTTCGGGCGGAATATATTTTTAGTAAAAATTCTGTTACCGGTACAAAGGAAGTGTTTAACAAAGTGTTAAATGGAAAATGTATAAGTTGAGTTTTTTGTCAACCGAATTTATTAAATATTTCAATTATATATTAAGTCAGCTACTACATTTAAACAGTCGTTGTATGAAATGTAAATTTTTTAAACTATTTGTGCAGATAAATAAATCCATGTTTAACAAGCTATCGTCTTCCAGAGTTTTTATATGCTTATGTCTTCGTTGTTATTTTCATATATTCATTATGACATATTTAATTCTGGTATTTTATAATCTTGTTTTATTAACATGAAATTTACGATATTTACGATCTAAGAGCGTTTATGGCTGAAAATAAATTTATTTTTTAACATATTATTGATGAATGATTAAATTTAACCAAAATGCGTTTTACCACCAAAACAGTTATTAGTGCAATTTAAATTAATATTTTTAAATATATAAATATTTCTTTTAATAAAACATTTCGTTTAAAACATTCCTTCTTTTTATATTAATTACTGTTGATTAATAGATTATATAACGAAAGATACATAATTTAAAACATTCTAGGCGTCAGCATCAAAAAAGAGAGTCAAACTTCTCTTGTACTTCGAACAATGTTTTTTTGCATGAATGGAAGCCATCATATGTACAATATGATTACGCTTTCGCGATAGAAATATCGTCAAATATAACATCGTCATCATTAACTCTTTTATCCTTCCACTGTTGGACACCGATGAAGTCTACAGAACACGTGTATAATCATTTGCATGTTACAAATATTAAAATCCTTCATGGAGAATGCAATCATCACACGTTATTGTTTTATTCTTTATCGTTCCATTTTTAAACATGTATATTTCCCAAAAAATAAAAAAAATTCTATGATTATAAATCTGACGAAGCGCAAATTGGCGAATTGGACACAACTTAGAGAACGTTACAAAAAATTAAAATGCGCGCGAGTCTTCTCGCTGTTTTCTTTCGTCATAATTTAATAAACTTAGAGGCTAGTAATTCAAACCCTAAATCTTCAGTGCTAGTAGCAATAAATGAATAGTGTATTAGCCTTTAACACTCAATTTACACAGTGTTATTGACCAGTGCGTCATGATCGGTATCCAACAATGAACAACGGATAAGACAACTAAATGTATAACTCGCAGAAGTTAACTAAATACCTCGCTATGACGACGCGACGTACCAAGTTGATTTCTGCGTGTTGTAAGGACAACCGACATATGGACGCGACATTCAACGCATCAATTCAGGGAAAGACTTTGTTTACGATTAATTTAATTATATACAAACAACACTGACCATGCGAAGAGCGTACGCATACAGATTAGAAAATAAATAAACGCTCTCCACTGATTGTTTTGTTACCACAAATAGACAGTCGAATTCTCTGTTCATATAATTATATGGAGCCTGTATATATTTACTTTTCATTTACCTAATAGATAAGTTTATAATGAATGTTCAATAACATTACATGAGCGTTATAAATATTTTAAAACGTAACATCATGCCTTTATCCCCGAAGGGGTAGGCGTCTGCCTGTCCGTTGGGTAAACGTGAGGATGTAGTACACTCGCACGTTTCACTAGTAAATATTTTGCTTTTGGATAATAAAAGAAATGAAATTCTTTGCCTTTTCCAGAATATTCTAACGAATTGTAATTTCCGTACACTAGCTTCTGTAGCCCGGATAGCTCAGCCGGTAGAGCATTGGACTTTTAATCCAAGGGTCCAGGGTTCAAGTCCCTGTTCGGGCGAAGCAATATTTTTGAGAAATTCGAACGTTTAACATTTTCAACGTTATTGTACATTATTATTCGCGTTATCACATTAGTAAGTTTTATAAATATTTGATCATTTAAAACTCTCGGTTAGCTTAAAATGTTGGCATTTCAAAATTAAAAATACTCTTTTGGTTCCATACCTATTTTTGTCTAAATTGTAGCTACAATAAAAATAAATTTGATTGTTACCTGTTTTATTAAAGACTAAACTTTATTTTCAAACAGATAAAGGATATTTCTTCTCATGGCGGGATCCGGCTCTGAGGGGAGTGGAAGAAGACTGGCTGAGCGCAAGAAACTACTGCCGGCAGAGGTGCATGGACCTCGTGTCTTTAGAGACCAGCGACGAAAACGAATGGGTGAAAGCTCGCATCGTGCAGGATAAGGTTAGAATTATATTATTACCATACTTACAGTCAAGCACACATTGAACGTGGAAAGCTGAGAACAGGATGCGATGAAGTATATTAGAGGAAATGTAACATCACAAAACTCAGAGTTCTTTAAAAATTAAGGAAGTATGAAAAACACACACTTCCTTAATTTGCCACAGGTCCTTAACTTTTGATTAAGAGTCTAAAACAACGTATAACAATGAAAAAGATCGATTTGACCTAATATGTTCCTTAGAAACCAATATCGTAATTTGCAGTGATAACAAAATTATATAGCTTTCATAATTAGTAACAAACACTAGTTCTTTCATAAAACGTACAACCGTACCGGAAGTGATTGGATCAATCGTGACCATATAAGTATTGATATCTTATGACGTTCGGTCTATTCCCAGCACGTCAGCAACAAAGCAGATGTCTTGCCAAATACAAAGCCTAAATAATTCTTCATAAAAATCAGAGATTTTCATATTATGATGATATGAAATTAGCTATTCACCACTTTCAATCTCCTAAAATTATGAATGGAACACCACATGTAACAATTTCCTGCCGCGCGACGTATGTACATACATAATTGAGCGTGCAGAATTGCGCAAGGTGATTGCTAAAAACGTTCTCGGTCGAGAATAAGGCATCACATGAGGTAAAAATCTTCACATGTCACGAACAATGACGGTACACCCTTGACCCGTATGACTGACCAATACAGCAGATCTATTCTCGTAAATAAGCGATGCCGATACGTGCCTCGCGTCTTAAATACACTAGCTTCACCACCCAATGGGATAGTCCAGTGCAACCATACATTTTTCGAAAGGAACCAAATTATACAGATAGAAAAAAGAAAGTAGAGCGGTCTTTGAAGCGGAGCATAACGAATTTGGTTGGCGACGTGCTTGCTGTCACAACGCTTCACCAGAACCGTGAAATGGCGGGAAGCGTCGGCTTTGCGTTGCGTTGACAGCATTTAATTGTAACTAAACTATATGTAGGTCGTCACAGATGAGGCCTTTATATATATTACAGCAAGGCATATGATGATATTTCATAATATTTTCTATAGAAACGTTCGATTCACCGCATACGAAGCTATAATATTATTTATTAAGAGCTCGTATCTTTCTTAAGCTGTCAAAACGTGTGAATAGGTAGGTATATGTATCAAGACATATCTCGGTATAGCATGAGATGTTAACGCACCGCAAAGATATAATTATTATGTAGCTACCGCGTGTGATACTGTGCTATAATGTATATTATAACACAATATATTAGCATAATATATTATAGCTCCGCCTGTGATGACTTTGCGCTTTACTGGAGAAAGAACAACAAGGTTTTCCCTTTTTCTAATTTCACTAGTTACTCACGTCAATGGAAAAGTTTCGTTACGTGGGAACTCTATTGTACGAGATATCTCAGCTAATGTAACTAAGATAATATCGAATAAATTCTGTTCCTTTCACACTTGCCTAAGTAGATATGGATCTATTACTATGAATGATACGAACAGGAACTTCATACGGTACGCGGCAATATCTAGATTTATTGACATTATTTTCTTATTGCTTTAGTGGTTAGCGACCCTAGATGCAGACACAAGTTTTTGAGTTGATACCGATCCAAAAAAAAATTTGTGCGATAAGCACTAGAATTTGTTATGTTTGGGTGTTAAATAATGTATATATGTAAATATTCTAGGTTGTCTCATAAGTAAGGTCGGTTTACACGATCAAATTATTTTGATCGTATTTCGTTAACTCTAAACCAAAGGAATGGTTTTATAACGAACTAAAGGAAAATGATAATCGTTGGAATAAAACAGATGTGTAAAATGAATAATTTTTATAAAAAAATAATAACCTAAGTTGATACTAAAAAACGACATTATTTCTGAGACACCTTTAAATATTACAATACAATACAATACAATATACTTTATTGGACACTGAACTCTGTATACATAATAACAAACAATAAGAGAGAAAATAAAAATGACACAAAAATATGTAGGTGAAGAAAAAATATTTTATAGACCTAAATATTTATTTATATAGGTATTTGGAAATATTTGTAATTTACAGTCTGTGTGATACCCTTAGTTCTCTTTTTAGTTTGGGGGCTTCCTACGCTACGTTTGCCAAGATATAGATTTTGATCATTATTATGCTACTGATGTTCACTGACTCCAATTTCTTATACTCTGTTATTAATGATAAAGCCCAGCACTCCTGAGCGCACTCAGGTACATCTACCTGTGTTGTGAATAGTCTGGTTTCGATTTCACACGCTTGTCTAGCGGCTTATTGTATCGTACACGATAATATGAAAGCAAATCACCTATCATTAATCTTAAAACATAGATATCTATTGGATACAGTGTGTACTTACATGTATAGAATACTTACTATTGTTTGTAATGAACTACTTAAATACAGCGCTGAGAAAAAATATGTATTAATGTATAAAAGACTTAGAATTCAGTCTGTTCTATATTTTTATTATTATCATACCATCTCGCCAGGTTTCTTAGGCAGAGAGTACCGAATTCCAAATATATCTATCCTTATAGTCCTGATGTGCTGCTTTTACATTAATCACGCTTTTAATGTTGTATTTTTGTACATAACGCCAAGTATTTGGCAGCTGCAAAAACTGCACAGTTACGTAGCGACGCTAAGTGTATTTAGAATTATTCACTTATACAATTTATTCTCATGTTAAACAGACTGTTTATATTCTGCCAAGGTGCTAGAAAGTGAATACAAAATATCCTATTGACCTAATGCCAAACTGGCTGAGTTTTGTTCAAAATAAACCTATTGTAGTTTATGTAAAATATAATTCTGTAACTATCTACACAAAATATTTGTTTTCTTGACATATTTAAATTATTACTATTACATAACCAAGCCAGATTTTTTAAGGGGCGGCAGAAAGCGCAGAGTGCTGAATTTCTCCACCCTCACAGACATGACATATTTCTTAGCTAGCTGACTTATGTAAACATTTTGGTTGTAAACTTGTATATTTGTATCTTAGAAAATTCTGTTTTTTCTCCTAAAGGTCAAATACATCTGGACGTCAGGCCGCCTTTGCGACTTCAAGGGTTGTAACCGTCCGGACTTACTGCCCAACGAAATCAACGGCTGGTTCTGGACCGCCGAGTTGCAGAAGCTCGCTCCTACCACCAACCGTCAGCAGAACGACTGGTCCGAGGGTGGTGGCATCGGAAAACCACAACCCGACAACAGGGTAAGACTTTTTACTGAAAATGGAAGTTCCTTTAATGAATAGCCAAATATGCAACCTGATGGATAATAGTTATCGTCGACTGTGGATGTTCGCAACACCAGAATGCTTACTAACGCGTTGCCAGACCTAAAGGATTTTGTTAACGCATTTTCTCATTCTCTCCCTATGTTATAGCGCATTGGGATATCTTATCTCAGAGAGAAACCTACTGTAGAGTAAAGTATCTCAGAGGGAAACCTATGATTTAAAATAATACCATTAATGCATACCACCAAAACCCCAAAAACGCATTCAGTATTCTAGAGACGGCATAAGAAAGAAAAAGTAATGATTTAAAAATATGACGAAGGAAGTAAACAATGACGGAACTTAAGCAAACGCGAAATGACTAAATCTGTCATACAATGATATGACGTAAGCGGACACAATTCCCAAACGGTAAAGTATTAAGTAATATTTGATAGCGTCACCAGCGAAACATCCTCGCCGCACCACTCAGGCGGTGAAAGCGAAAGCGGTTGAATATTTATGGACCAGCGAAATATTCGCCAAAGGGCGTACCCGCATACCCGCATCCAGCCTACTTTCTACAAACAGCGAGCGAAAAGCTCATCGATATTCGTCGCGCGTTGACGCCATATTGTTGATGCGTCACTTTCGCCGCGCGGCCAAGTGGCTTCGTCCAAACCATAAGCCAATAACCGACGTAGCAGATAAATATTCTACCTGCTTCTGCGAGCCGTGAGGAAGTCGCTGAATCGAAACCATAAAACAACAGCGACGTAATGTCCACCTACTGTGGTCGCGCAGACCGTCCACGCCCGCTTGTTACGAACGTAGACTATGGGCGTGCAAGACTGTGTAAAGCGCGGTTAAGCAGTCGTTGCATAATTATTACCAATGTTATGGAGTAATATTTACAGCTCCGACATGTTATTATAAAGTAATACTATAATATATGTCGACGGCGTTGTTTCTAATTTGGTTTTCAATAACAATGTGGGTCGCGTCCATCATCATAAGAGTTATAAATTTTGTACCAATTTTACCTTCTTTCTTTTATTACCTTCAAACAAAAATAGCGATATAATAATTTCGACTGTAGCTCTACAGTATGGTGGATCTATGCAGGTAATAAATAATTGGAACGGGTCAAGAAAAAATTATCAGTTAAAAGATAAAAAAGGTCGACAAAAACAATCTTATAAGATTATAAATGAAATTGCTTATCACATTATTTTTTTCATTTCAGGAGCTACACCAGGGTGGCGCAGCGGAACACTGCGTGGCGATTTTGAACAATTTCTACAACGACGGTGTCCACTGGCATGACGTGGCCTGCCACCACCGCAAGCCTTTCGTCTGTGAGGAAAACGACGCTCTCCTCAAATACGTGCGCTACACCAACCCCA
This sequence comes from Croniades pieria auraria, assembly GCA_018248815.1. Classification (NCBI taxonomy): domain Eukaryota; kingdom Metazoa; phylum Arthropoda; class Insecta; order Lepidoptera; family Hesperiidae; genus Croniades; species Croniades pieria. The sequence goes on from DWJK01000807.1 coordinate 11,264, forward strand.
ACTTAAGAGTGTAAAACTTATGACCCGACCAATCACTTATATCATATAAAATTCAAGAAGTTATTTTTTTCGACGGAGAAGTAAATTTTAAAAGGAGACATGAAACCAAAAAATTATCTTTTAGACTTGTCTTTTAAAATGTGTGACAACACCCATACTGAAGAAACAATCCCGTCTTAGCTTTACGTCGCTCTAACTTATACCTCATTATATTTATTACTGTATTTAATTTAAATAGTAGTCACTCACAACAGCTCAAGTGTTGTATTATAATTATTTGATATCTATCAATAAAGACTGCTATAAAACAGCTACCCTTTTTTTTTCTTCGTTGTACATATTGCCCCGACTAGCTGCAAGCGCGATTGCCAATCGAGAATTAATAGAGAAGTTGCTTGTAGATAACTTTTGAAGATCACTGACAAGTTATTTTTTCAAAACCGCCAAACCAGCATCAAAACTCGTTAAATTTACATTTTACTGTTTTCAGCCATATTATTAAGATATCTTTAATCAATAATCTCAATTATTTTTCAAATAAGTCTACACATTTTCTAATATACCACATGCAGATTAGATATTTGCTTCTAATCAAATACATCAAACATAAAACTTCTTTAGAATACATTGATATTATTCCACTGAAATTCCACCATTAAAAAATTAATACAATACATTGGAATTCAAAAAGCATATCTCTAGCAATCAAGTAGCCGCCAGCATTTAGGCATACTATACCAGACTTATTCAGTTTGAAACAGTAGCAAATCCTGCATAATTACTCTGAAATTTTTCAATAAAGCCCATACAGAGTTAGCACTTCTGAATATAAGCTCCGAGTTCTTGCTAATAAATTAGTGATTCAAAAGGATTTTTAAAAATTTTCTGTAGAGTTATGATCAAAAAATAAAGTACAGATGATATTACATAATTCCACCAATTGAATTCTTGGAAAATATCATAATTCAGCATCATCATCAGCCCAACTCTATTGCTGGACATAGACCTCTTACCAAGAGGCTTTTGTCCATGTTCCCCATACTGTGCATGCAGATCGAGGATTGCAGATGATAGGTTCTTGTACTGTGTACTCTATTGATAGTAATTGAAACATTTTAATTCTCTGACAATTTGTCACTTGATTAACAAATAAAACAACAAGGTGACAACAATATATATTTAATTTTTATAAATCAATTAAAAAGTCAAGACTTAGTTTATAAAGCTCTAGAAGGTATACTTAATCTGAATTTGTATTTAAATGCATTAGACGGCACTTTCTTGATCATTATGAACCAGAGGCATATGTTGCAGAAATAGACTAGTGTTAGCAACATGGTTACATGCATCAAGCGATACAGACGCAAGAAACTTAGCTTCAGACCAACACTGAAACAATTGATTATATTCAGTACAAATTACATTATTCGTAGCTTTTCCCTTACTGTTTAATGTTTAGTGAGTGATTATACACATGATTATATGTACTATCTATCCCTACTGCAACCTCACTGCAATGGGAGGGTGCACATGATAAAGTACCTTGTATAGGTCTAAAACTAGTAGACAGTATATATGACATTTGATTATAACAATGACACCTAAGTAGTAGACTATTACCGAGAGTCAATCTGATCTGAATCTGTATCCTGTGTATGGACAGTTAGTATTAGAACCATTAATGATTAGAAAAAACAAAGAAGGCCACCACATCATTTTAGATAAATAATAGTGTCATTATTTCATTAGTGTAAGATGAGATTTTTCATGATTTCTGTGAATAAATTTATCCATAATGTGATTAAACCTCATGCTCATTACAAGTATTAATATTTTCAAAATTAAACTGTGAAATGTTCAACAAACCTGCATATGCACACTAGATACATGATTGACAAATAAGGCTAGTGATATTATAAATAAAAACATACTCTTGATTAGAAAAATCTTCAATGTCCAAAACCAAAGATTCATCAGATGAACGAGAATCAGGCAGTATGGAGAAGTCTTTATCAAATTGTTCCTGTAGGCAACATATCCGTTCCATAATAAACAACAAAAGTATCGCCCAAAAGTACTCAAATTCAAACACCATTTCATTCATTTTTTCCCTTCAACCATAATAATGTGGTAGCCAAATTTAGTTTTGACTGGGGGGTTTGTGTATACAGGATTGTTAACTGATGATATTGGCAAGGCGAAAGCTGCATCCTGGAAAGGACCAACCATGGAGCCCCGGGACATCCAACCAAGGTCCCCGCCTTGCCGCGCTTTGTCTTCACTGTATGCTGCGGCTACATCAGGGAACTTTTGACCCGCTTTTAATTTCTCTAACGCCTCTAGACACTTTGACTGTTTCTCACACAATATGTGACGTACTTTGACAGCCGTTCCGCCTTTTTTCTCTTTTGGTGCAGCTGGCTGTTCTAAATTTAAAAAACATAAATATCAAAACAATTGTTGATTAAATTATACTATACAATAGAATTCGTATAGTATAATTATAGTGGTAAATTAAGAATATTAGTCGTGCTATAAAAAAAAAAATAGACTAAATAAATTGTAAAAATTATCAAAAATAAAGCAAGTTTTGATTTTTATGAAAACTAACCTTTGGAACCACTTTTAGAGCTTCCTTGTTTTGTGGATTTTTCTTGTGCTTTATTGGGTGGCATTGCAGCAAAAATGCCAATTATCAAATCTGTATGTGACTGTTTAATATTTGTCCAGCTATCCGTCTATAAATTATGGATATCAAATTGACATTATCAATGAAATTAAAATAATTCTACAACCAAACAGACCAAGTTAATAAAATAACCTTATATATTATGCAAAAGTAAACTTTATTCCCTTACATTAAGAACCGGATCTATTCTTGCTTTTGACAAGGAAAAGCTTATAAACATAGGGATTAAGGATATAATATCTCTATGCTTACGAAATGTTTTCCAATTGACAATTGATTGTCAGGATTGCCAGTAAAAACATTCCAAAACTTAACGATCTGTATAAATATTTTGCTTTATTGTTTTATACTGCTACTACTACTATATTGCTACTACTATATTGCTACTACTATACTGCTACTACTATTATTGTTTTATATTGCTTTTGGCGAGTTAGGGAAAAATGATGAAAGTAAATATTTACAATGCGCGCGCACACTGTGGCGAAAAACTGACAACATGAAGTTGGTTAGCCAACATTTTAGTTTTTTTAATGATATTTAAATGAAATTTATTTGACTATCGTTCTTTCAATATATCAAATACCTTTGATTCTATTATTAGTGTCGTTTTCTCTACAAACATAGGATAACGCGAAAGATAAAACTTTTAGAAACATTTTTATCTCGTTACGCCAAAAAAGTATATCTTCTTACATGCGTACATAAGTACACACAAATATTTTCTATTATTTAATCATTACACATCCAATATAAGTTTAAATGATAAAATACATCGTAAAGGTCTTTTTAAACGACTATCTTTATAATATTTATTTGTGAACACGTACGTTTAGCTAAAGATGCGGATCAAATTGCCAAGCTTTACGTTTTTTTTGGTATTCTTTAAAAATACATCAGACAGTTAGCGTAGCAACTAAAATTAAACGTCAGATTTATTGTTTATTTGAGAATTGGCGAAATTCCATTCTCCATTTGAATCCCCTTTTGTGAATCAGTTATCGTCAGTTCAAATTAGTGTAATCATGATATCTTTAAGTAGACTTTAAATGAAAGGTGAGTGAAGAACGTTAGTAATAGTGGATGACGCGAGTGCAATACAGTATCCGAAGTGAGCGATACCTTTTCTTATGTTGATTTGTGAATTCAGATAAATATCCTTATCCCGACACAATGGGGATAATGTACGAGAAGCGTCCTCTAAAGAGGCCACGGTTAGGGCCTCCTGACGTCTACCCACAGGAGCCACGTCAAAAAGAAGACGAGTTGACGTCCACTAATGTGAAGCAAGGTTTTTCAACAACTCCACAATCCAGCGATGAGTTTGGCACTGCAAGAAATTTTAATTATTCTGCTTCCAAGGTGGGATATATTCATATTAATTATTCTATTCGTACTTGAATAATTGGAACGTTTTCTCTAATAACTTTGATTTGAACATTACATACAAGAGATTTTTGGAGTCTGTATCTGCTATTCGCCCATTTTTTACCGAATTTTACCTTTTAGACTTAATGTGCTTTGCTCTAATTATTAAAGAATATATATAGTACAGAAATGCGCTAACCTCAGCACTTTACAGAATGTTCTTGAAAGTGTGTGAAATCTGCTAATTACTTCAAGACTTAGCATCTTAAAAACAATTTATATGCTACAATGCAATGTTAAATAGGATAGATACATACAGCAAAATATTAAATAGAATAAATACAATACATACATATAAAAATACCTAATGGCTGTTTTTTGAAAATCTGTTATGGAATTTTGTGAAAATGTATTTATGTATGTGTATGTAGATACATCTATATATTAAATTATAAGTATATATTTATTCTTGTACTATTATATATGTATATATTACATATTAATAAATATATTTAATATGTGTATATATATTAAATATTTCATTTCATAGTTGCTCAACTAAGATGCTTACATGCCTACCCCAACTTCTTATCGTCACCTGGGTTGACTGGTAGAAAATGCCACTTGGCATTAAGTCCACCCTTTGTTATCAACAAAGGATAAATAAATAAAGTCTTGATGCTTGATTATAGATAGTACATAGAATATTTGATAATTTTATATCAATGTCTTTCATACCATATATCTACTGAGAAATGGCTAGCTTTCCATCATGATTTCCAAATGTTGTAAATACACTTCTGCAGTAATTGTCTGGCCAGATCTTAGGAAGCTGTAGTGTATAACACCAACAACACTAGGCCACCAAATGCTCACCAGTACCTTTTTCAAAGTCAACTTTCGCTTGGGACAGGATTTGGCTGGTTTTCCTGCTGAGTTCAACCATTGTAATGAGCGTTTCTGATTGTCGTACGTGATCCACTTTTCATCACAAGTAACGACACGATTCAAAATTCCCTCGTTATTGTGTTGGTTGAGTAATGTGATGCAGCACTCAATGTGTGTTTGTTGGTGTGCTTCACTTAATTCATGTGGTACCCCCATTTATCGAGCTTTTGCACTTTTCCAATTTGTTTTAAATGAGTTAAAATTGTTTTGTCACTCACCAAGAAGCCTGCCGCTAGCTCTGAAGTGGCTTAGGATGGACAATCACCTTTAACTCTTCATTGTCAATAAGGGTCTCCGACCGACCACTAGGTTTATTCTGAAAGTCAACATTTCCAGAACGAAAACGTTGGAACAAAAGCTTACTGTGCTTTCTTTTACAGTAGCTTCCCCATACACATAATTAATCCTTCGAGCTGTTTCTCCAGCGTTGGTGCCGTGTTTGAACTCATAATCGTAAATATATAAAGTTTTCCATGTTGTGATCAGAACCAAGTCAAAGAAAAATTAAATAGCGGAAAAACAAATGAATTACGAAATTCAAAACAGAAATACACTAACCTACATTTGAAATTTATTTAAATTTGGAATTTCAAACCATACCCTAGATATTTGAGCTGAAAGTAGCCAGTTCATCAAAACACTAATTTAATGTGTAAGGACCTAATGTAATTATGAAATATGTGTGGTATAGGAGATGGTTGATAAATCCATGATTGGTGCACTGGTTGGTCCATCTTGTTAAATGAAGTTAATTTTATAGGTATTTCTTAATTATTCCATACACTGGAACATCAGTAAAATATATTTTGTTGTGTTGAATAAAACCATATCATATTTTTCGTAATTATATACTCAATGATTCATAAACATAAGACTCACTGAGAGGATTTTAGTTGATCACTGTAAATATTTATTATAATATATAATAATAATGTATAAATTTTTAGATTGGACAGTTTTTTTCCGGTATACTATCGAAAAAAGAAGAGCTGAATACACTGCCTGACTGTGGTAGGAAGCGCCAACAAGTGAATCCTAAAGACAACTTCTGGCCAGCAACAGCTCGCACCAAAGCACAAATTGAAGCTTGGTTCAAGGATTTAGCAGGTTGTAACCATATAATTACACCTAATTCAAAACTAAGTGTACTTGCAAATTATTTATTCTTAGCTAAATTATACAATACAACAGTCTGCTTACAGATTTAATAGCCTGTTGTTACTAAGTTTATATACAATAAGATCGAACGTAGGATTATTTAACATTTTACACATGAATATGCATGTTCTGACCAGCCTATGTGAATAAATTTTTAAAGTAATAATTATTCTTACCTCAACAGGAAGTAAACCTTTAGCTCAACTTGCCAAAAAAGCACCAAACTTCAACAAAAAGGAGGAGATATTCACGACACTGACTGAGTTTCAAGTGACAATGCCAAGGGCTGCATGGTTCATAAAACTGAGCTCTGCATACACTGTGGCTGTTTCCGAGGCCAAGATAAAGAAGAGGCAGCTTCCAGATCCCACTACCGGTAAACATATTTAATTCTACTACAAGTATTATTATTTTATCCCCTTTGTTCATTTTTTACAAATCTTAATTCTAAATCTTCTAAATCTTAATTCTAAATCTCTAGACATACATACTAGAAGCAATATGTTACTAGAAAATTAAAAAAATATTTACTATGAAGCTAGTAATAATTGGGATTTTGACTGGCTGTATGGTAAATTCTAGTAACAACTTTTTATACATAAAATTAAGCACATTGACCGATGACCTTAAAAGTGAGGGCTGTAGTGATTAGAAGAGAGCTGCAGAGGATCATGTGTTGGGGCACATCTTAGGACAAGCCTATGTCCAGCATTAGAATGGTAAAGTGTGGTATGATGATAATGATGATGAATAAAAATGTCGTATGATTATGGATTGCTTTAGAACTTTCTAGATACTCACTAGCTACTGACCGATTGTCTTCAGTTATCCATCTTTTATGTCACATCCCATATTTTTTATGTCACAGCAGTCTTACGGTTTTATATAAGTTATGAATGTTATATAAACTTTTTCTTTCCTTTTGCGATACATAGCCTGGTTTTATTTATACATTTTCTCCATTCAAAACCTTTATAATTCTTGCAGAGTGGACTACAACATTGATAAAGTTTCTTAAAGATCAAATACCAAAATTGTCAGAATATTATCAGAGTGCAGTGCCTGGAAACATATCTGATAAAACTCCACCTTCTCAATCAGGTAACTATAATTTGTTATTTTAGTAGTGCAGTTTTATATTACATTGTCACACCAGATCCCTCGGAAGTGTAGGCAGAGAGCACCAGGTAACACATATCTCTATCCTAATAAACCTGACATGCTTGTTCTACATTCATCATTCTCTACTGCCACTTCTTGAATCTAACTAGATGTTTAATATAGACTAGAAAGGCAAGATTTATATTAGGAGTACAACTACATTGGACTCTTATCTTCATCAGCTCTTTTATTATGTTGATATATGTACTGAATAATTTTAATGTCATAACATTGTCTAACAGTTTTCAATTTCGTTGTTCAGGCCAAGGCACTCCAAGTCACAACTCTTCGAGCAACCTTCCAGGTGGATCCACACCGAACAGCTCCACTGTGCCAAATTCATTGCATTCTCCTGGCAACTCTGGTAGAGTACACATACTTTTAGGTTTAATTTTTAATTTTGTATACATTTACATTCATACATTCTTATTTTCGTACTAGGTCTCTTATGTGGTAGGCAGAGAGCACCGAGTCCCAAATATCTCTATCCTTACAAACCTGATGTGCTCCTTCCACATACCTTCTACATTACTCTCTTCAATGTATACATTTATGATAAGGAATGGTATAGAAATCAGTTTATAATCTACATTCACACAGGTGTGTGTAAGTGTCTGGCAGTGGTTCGATACGAGGAGCTAAAGATCAAGCTCAGTGGCAAGCCATTGGAGAGGCCTATGTCCAGAAGTGAACGGGAGTAGACTGATGATATTAATGATGTCTGTGTTCGTGGAAGACTTTGTGGAAGTAGTTCAAGAACTACAATTTAATTTTATAAATATTGATCAGCATAATAATTTTGTGTATAAGCAGTGATAGCCTTCAGAATTCAGCCTCTCGCTCCGGAGGTGCTGAGTTTAAATCTACGGCGCGCAACTCTTTACAAAAGTGCATTTTAAGTTTAAATATTACTTGCTGACGGTGAAGGAAAACATCGTGAGGAAACCTGCACATCTTAGAATTAATATAAGAAAACATATTCTAAGGTGTGTGAAGTCCGCCATCCCGCACTTGGCCAGCGTGGCGGACTACGGCCTTAACCCTCTCAATATGAGAGGAGACCCATATTCCAACAGTGGAA
>DWJK01000808.1:0-19661 GCA_018248815.1 Croniades pieria auraria
TGCAACTTAGTTTCGCCGTACATATCACTGCTCGTACATGCAGAAGTAACTTAACGCAGTCATACGTACCGTATTGCGTGGCGCGGTGTACGCCGGAGTCGCGCCAATTGGAATTAGAAAACGAAATTACAGAACTTAATTGTACATTACTTCTGTTGTCACAACTTTCGATATATCACCAGATGTAAACGAAAACTTCATTTGGCGTTTTCTTGACTTGAAATACACTGTATAGAGTTACTCTGTTTAACTGTATAGGTGCTGTTATTATCTTTTGAGCATTATATTTTTTCTGTTACTTATTATTTAATACACCAATCTAAAATATTCAATTGAAGTGACCTTGTTCGATTATTTTGAGACCTTGTACGATTATTTTGAGACCTTGTACGATTATTTTGAGACCTTGTACGATTATTTTGTGACCTTGTACGATTATTTTGTGACTGTACGATTACTTTGTGACCTTGTACGATTATTTTGTGACCTTGTACGATTATTTTGTGACCTTGTACGATTATTTTGTGATTTTGTACGATGATTAAGTCGTAGTATGTTATGTTAGATTTTGTTATTGTTTGTTCGTTATTTCTTTTCAGTAGCAGTTAAAATATTAATTGTATATTTTTTAAAATAACATGCAGGAATAGCATGCAAAAGTGAATGTATGTTCAAATTGGAAAACATCGATGTTGATCGCCTGTCATCAGTGTTGATGGTAAGCGCTCAGTGCCTACCAGAAGAAGAGCAGAATGATTTGCCATTATTAACATTTGTTGATAGGAATGTTTGCTTTGTATTTATCTATTATGAAATATAATCATTTGCAGAATGATAACGGAATTGCTGAATGTATAAAATAGGTTGCGGTACATATGTAATACATACAGAGCCATTTTGTAAAGTTTTAAAAATATAAAGTATAATTATATTACAAAAAGTATAAACAAATTCCATAACGTATTTTGTTATAATAAATAGTATTTATCGTAGTAAGTGAAAGATAAAAACCTTACTAGACTACCTCGTTGGTCGAGTGGTGGCAAGCACGACTACCGAATGGGAGATCCTGGGTTCAAATCCCGGGTCGGGTACTATGAGAAATTTCTAGTTTAGAATTTCTAGTAGTGACTCGGAGTCTGGATCAGTGCCCGGTGCATGGCAATAGGCTCACCACCTATTCCATGGAACTTAAACGTAACTGGTGAAACGTGGGAGTGTACTACACTTTTCTGCCTACCCCTTCGGGGATTACAGGCGTGATGTTACGTTTTACAAGAACCCTATTAAGGGTAAACATTTTAAAATCTAACTATTTGAGTAAAACGTAACTTTCATTTGACATCCTAATTGGTACGTTAAATAAACTTTTTATTAAAATATGTGCTATGGAACTACTAATTATTTTTGGCATAACTAAACAGAAAGCAAAGGTATTTCAAACATGATAAATGTAACCGAGTCAGGTGTTCACAAGCGTAGCCTAGCTAGGTTGGTCTGTCTAGCAGACCATTTAAATGTACGTGGTAAACATTAACTATTACGACACGACTAACGACATTATAACATGTAATTACAATATATAGATCCTAGTTTCGGAATAATACAAAGAATAACATTATTATTAAGTTGACAAGAGTATATGATGGCTTTCATTAGGAGGGGCATATGTACAGCAGTTGACTGTGATAGGCTGATGATGATGATAATGTGCACTACCATGATCAATGTTAATAAGAGGTACTACTTCTAATAAACCTCCTGTTACACTGCTGTAGCAGGTTGCTTTTTTCTGGGTAATTTCTGGGTGAATGTCTTGGACACGAACACGGGAGGTCGGAACAAACGTTGAAGATAAACTTTTAACAATTTTCGCATTAATCTATGTGTTACAATACATTCAAAAATAAATGTTTTATTGTTATAGACAAATTGAAATAAATTTAGATAAAGCACGTCAGGTCTGTAAGGATGGAGATATGTGGCTATTAGCGCTCTCTGTCTACCTTGCAAGGAACTTGTCGTGACTTGTTAACAATAACAACAATTGTAGATAGCGATTTGTGTGAATCGTAAGATCGTTATTTATTTCCATCATCGTGTCGTAGTCGTAGATGCTAAACATTCGCCTATAAGGCCTGGTGTAGACTGGATGGCGAGTGCCTAAGGACACTTGCCGGAAGGTTTTCAGTACATAATTGCAGAGCATGCGTGATACTTGAAACTCTACGCGACGTACGGTGCGCGCATCGGTTACACCTCTCCACTTAATTCACGCTCTACATTTACACTTGCTGCGAGCTTTTAGTGGAATCATAGAGAACTTGAATTAAAATAATGGTGAAAAACTGTATTTTTGCTGATTGTAATTAATTTATCTACTGGTTTCTGTGGAAGAGCGGATCAGCCAATAATATGGATATGTAGCGTATTACTGGGACCTCGTGCTACCGGTACTTATTTCTTCATCATTAGCCTAAATCCACTACTGGACATAGGTCTTCCTAAGGAGTGTTTACCCATAATCGCCACGCTAAGCTTGCAGGTTAGATTTAAGTTACTTATTTGTATTTTTATTGTTATATGCTCATGCCAGGAGTAATGGACCAAGAGCGACTGAAAATTTGTACAATAAAAATCCACACAAATCCTGGAGTTTCATATTTATGAACCAAAGAGCAATGATTTAGAAAAAGTCAAAGTATCTTTAGCTAAGATGCCAAAATACGAGAACCGCAAAGGCCGTTACATTGGAGGATATCTGGTCTGTGAAAAGGTTCAGTGGTCAGTCGTAGTGCCGACAGTTCCAACTTACAATAATCTCCTCAAAGTGAGCAACGCATCGACTACATGTTCGGAATAGAACTTTACTTCGTTTATAGACTTTTTTGACCCTGATTTTTTCTTAACTATTTCCTTAACATCTTATTTTTATTATGCAATCACTACAGGTTCTTTACGGGGTAAACAGAGAACACCAAGTGCTTCATATTTCTATTCGTAGCGACCTGACGTGTTTCTATAACTATCACTCTCCCTATACATATACGTTAATTTTAGAGAATTCTAACACCGTTATTTATTCATTTACATTCTAAATAGAATGAGGAATTTTTGGACTTCTGTTTTTATAATTTTTCTCCGCTACAAGATTGTTACAGGCGCTTTAATAAATCTCACATACCTGGAGCTGCCTAGATCTTTTACTGGAGAGATGTATGCGCATATAAGACACGTGGAAAGGCTTTTAAATCGTCTATTCTCTCGTCCTCAGTAGAAGAGCAGAGTAACGTATGCTTGAACGCTCAGTCTTCAGAAGATTCATGCCTAGACTGGAGACGTTAATGAGTTTGAGCTATGCAGGCTTGGTGCAGAATACACTATGTACAGCAACGCTTTTAAGGAAGTTAAAATATATTGAATTTACAGTTTCATAGAAGTGCTACATAAAAATAGTTACTTCTGATACTCCCTCAGAGAGTACGCAGAGGATACCAAATGCCAATTATCTGTCTTCACAGACAAAACATATTTCTTCTACGTTCATCACTTCTCTATCTGCCACGAGACCCGTGCTTAACCGTGGAATGTTGAAAGGTTTAAAGATATTATTAAAAAAACAATCATGTTTAGTAACAAGTAATGAAATACCTACCTTTACAAATATGACTTTTTTATAAATAAAGCCGTTTTGTAAATGTATGGGTAAACAGAATTGTTTTGCGCCTCATTCTTTGAGTGCTCTTCACTGCGGAGAGCTGAACTGCCTTCAGGTTTTATAATACTGTTAATAAAGTTTACCCCATCTTTTTTGTGTGTTTATAGAGATGAAAAGGGTATCAAAATATGCTGGAGTTTTGTTATCTCAAAATTTACGGGGTGAATTACCTATTTTGTACATATTATTGAAATCATTGTACTTTCAAGCCACGGCGCTAATTCCTGGAGATAGTACTGTTCCAAGCAACGCTATAATTCGAACACTTCTGCTTTTTGGGTCTCATGGTTCCCGCAATGTAGGCCGGGCGGTCAGAGCTGTTGGATACCAAACTATAGTGAATTTTCCGGAGTTAGATTTACATAATCACATTGTGAATAAGCAATACTCTCCCAGTGGATCAGGCGAGACTTAGGTTAGACCATAATTTTGTAACAAGTTCTAAGTATTAAGGAAGTTGTTAAGGATTATCTGGTGAAAAGATTTTCGCAAAGTCTTTACGTATGAATTTCCTCTATAGTTTTGGAAAATAAGAAAAGGAAATCACGTCCCGGTTCATTTCCCCAATTGTTCTGTTAACGTACTTCCGGTTAGGCACGGCTTCCTTAGTTTTAGTAGGGTTCGGAATTTTGTGTACATAAAATCTACAATAATATTTGTTCAAATGAATAATATGTAATACCTGTTTTAAGGACGTCACTTACTACAAATGGGTGACATATTTTAAAAGCATTGCCTTCACCAGCATTTACCGCTTCGCTCTTGGGCACGTTAAAGCGAAAGTCGTTATCAATACTGGCCAAGTGCGAGTTGACAGACTTAGGTTTTTCAGGATATTATAGACAACTCTGTTAACTCGGATTGCTAGCTTGGCAGAGTATTGCCCTAACCCTTCTCATTTTGAGAGGAAACCCATCTTCCAATGTCATAGGACAAAAGATTTGATGAAGATGCGCAATGTTACATGTAGAGCCTTTGTTCTACACTAGTACATCAAATGAAATTTAATCTTAAACACGCTAAAAAACATAAGATAATAAAGCCAGACTCGAGTTCCACTCAGACACTTGAAGAGGGCGGCTGAAGTTTAATCCATTACATCATTGCTTTTGTCAACAAGTATACACACTAGTGTACGGTACGGTACTTCTGAGAGGTTAATGTTCCTAAATTTCCTAACTACTAAGAATTATGGTCAATAAGAACATTACGCCTAGTCCCTCATGGGGTAGTAGTAGTAATATTAGTATTGTTTATTGTACATCAAAATATGATAAACAAGACAATAATGATTAAACAGATACAGAGTAGAGACCGCGACTTGGCAAACGTACCGTGGGACGCCCTCCAGCAAAGTGGAGTGACGATATACGCAAAGTGGCTGGCAGTGGTTGGATGCAAAGAGCTGAAGATCGAGCTCAGTGGCGTGCTATTAGAGAGGCATATGTCCAGCAGTGGACGGGAGTAGGCTGATGATGATGATGATGATGACGATGATGATGATGATGATGATAAAATACAGAAAAAGCTTAACAGTAGGCTGTACAATAGCCGGCCTTATCGCTAACAAGCAATCTCTTCCAGGCAACCTTATTATTGGAAGAGATAAGAAACAAACAACAAGTGGTAAGAAGGTAGTTGCATATAATACTATAACTTAATTGGGTAGGCAGGAAGACACGAGTGTTCTCTCTATTCCAATAGATCTAGCGTTTTTATTCTACATTCATCACTCTATACACACACATACTGACCTCAGAGACTTCGGACTCGCCCGTCAGACAGTGTCTGATTTTTTTGGTCAAAATACTCCAGTCTGGTCTCCACATGATAATGAACTTTCCCTTAATACGACATCTCTAGTTGACTCTATGACGATAAAACTATTAGAATGCTTATGGATTATATGGTAAATATAATCGAGCCAAGTGCTTACTCCGTAAGAAAATTGGTGGGACAATATAATAACATATGATAATAAAGAAATTATAGTTTTAAGCAATATTCATGTTGCTTCCGAACTAATTGTTTATGGAACTACTCTATCTCAATCCGCATTCACTGCAGAAGCTGTTCAGAACTATATCTAAAAGGAATAAAAAGTACGAAACTTTATCTTTACGAAGCAGTTATGAAATAAAAAGATGCAGCGAAACGCCTGCAGCACTGTGGTCCGAATAAAACCTGACTAGAGCACCTGCAGGATCACAAGCGTTGAGCGACAAAATGAGTCCTAAAATATAAAAATAATTCAAGAATTTCATTTGACTTTGTAGTTGCTAAGCATTATGTAAAGATAATTTTATATATTGGAAGAAAGAATGAAAAAAAGAAACACGTTGGTCCGCCTACTACTCGCCCACACGATGCAATCAACACGCTAATAAAATAATAAGAAAAGGAAATCTAAAAAAAATGAGAAAGAAATAAAATTAATTTGTTTGAATCATCATCATCATTGTCAAGAACCCTTTCATCGTTCCACTACTGGACACGAGTCTTCTCTCAGAATGAGAAGGTTAAGGTTATGGTCCGCCTACTGGGCAAGTACGGATGGATAGACTTCACTCGCCTTAAAAACAATTTTCTGTTGTTGATGTTTTTTAACCGTTACAGCAAGATATATCTGAATCTTAAAACCCATATTTGTTCTAGAGGTAATTTTTCTAGAGAATTGTCATTTTAATGGATTTTTATTTAAGTTTTGACAAATTATCTGTTCTCAAAATAAAAAAAAAAAAAATTTTTTTTTTTGATTAACCGTTGTCAGAATAAACTGGAGTGTAAAGATTAATGGTTATTTTATATTGAGTATTGTATAGTAATAAATATTTATTTATTACCTTTGTAATATAAATATATTAAGTGACATATTTATGTATTCATCTCCACACGAAAAAATAAATTAAATTTAAATTGTCATATTAATATTATTATGTACCAATAAATTACGTGCTTAACAGCTTCGACGTTTTTATATTTATGAAACACATAAAGATATATTAAAATTAATTTATATTTACAGTTACACCTTACAATACTTATAGTTAACTTACAACCCATAGTAGATTTAATTATATTTACACCTTGGGGTTGAGATAGTTAAGTAATAAATTTCTTCGTTGGAACGATTCAATACAATTACTTTAAGTTTAAATTAGGACTTCAAAGTGACGGTCAATCGGTTTTTCGATCTGGTGGGATCACAGCCAAACGCTAACTTACAATATAGAAAAATCTATACAAAAGTCAAGAGATTTACAAATCATATTAATAACATGATTTTCTACGTTGTATATCTGTTTTATCGTGTTTTCATCAGCGATTCTTCGTACATTATTTTTATTCCTTCATGTTTCTATAGTTTAATCTTCTATAATTATATATATTGTCTAGCCTCATAGTTGGTAGTGAGACAGCTCAGCCAAGCTTAATAGACTATGATAGAGATGTCGGTGGGAACTGCTGTTGACTCTTTTCGTTTTAAACCGTTTTGCGTAGTACTCTGCGTTAAGCCATGTGTGAGTACACATTTTTCGCGCTCCGACTCTCCTGTCTCTTTTCACGTTATGTTTGTGATGACGCTGGCCAAAGCATTGACGAACGGTACATGATATATATAAATTAAACGTATTTAGGTCCAAAATATTCTCAACGAATTTTATTGACGTACTTTATTGTAAATTTTATTTTAGCTTTTTTATTGAATTTGTAGTACCATTTTTGGATTTAACGTTATCTGCACGAGGATATTCATATATTTTATTGTCTAGTCCAAGTTTTATGTATTCCGGAAAATCACATGTTTTTTTATTTATTTTTTGACACAGTGCTTGTAGCGATAGTTTAATGCTTCTTTTTATTGTCTGACTCCATGGCCATGTTATGAGAATCACCTGCTTTTTAAGCTTTTTTTCAGAACGAAGAAAAACATCGTCAGAAAATTTAAAAATTTTGAAAAGTTCCCTAATGTTTACAAAGCAGTGACAAGTCTATTAATAAAAATTGGGGCAGTATGGCAGATTAAGACCTATCAGTTATAAAAACAAATCATTATTCAACAGCTTACTAATAAAAGGGTAGATAATGATGGCGACACTTAGAACATTGACTGATGAAATACTGGGAAAAACAATCACATGAGTGATGATAGAATGGTAAAACACATATAAGGGGTAAATGGAGGTGCGGGGAGAAACTAAAATGTACCTTTTTGACCAAACAGATAAAATTATGTCTGATAGGGAAGACACAAGTCTTCAATACCGACGTGCGTGTAAGAAGAGAGCGATGAACGTAGTAATACGTCACTTTTCTAAGGATATAGATATTTGGCACTTGGTACACTTTGCCTACCTTATAAGGGCCTTGGATGATGATGCAATAATAATAATAATAACGATTAGAACATTAACCTGTACACTACATAATGTAAAGCGGTCGTACATTTGACCGTCGCAATACCGTCGCCCTTCGATAAGCACACACCGTGTCGATCCGTGCCTAGGTCTGAGTCTCACACGAGACGCCCATGGGTCCGTCGCACAGCTCCTAGTCTCTCTCTTGCTGGGCGGAGCCGGAGGTCCAGCCCGTGCTGAGTCTCACTCCTACCCCTTCCCACTCTCCTTAATTCAGACTGAGCCACTTGGGCTCGCCACTAAAACCCGTTGAAGCTGTAGAAACCATTAGGGATAATAGCATAACATATTAAGAAAAAAAAAAACAGACATTGAGGCATTCTTGCACGAGCCGTTCAACAGTACGGACCTCTCTGGACGACGTTACGCTGCCCGAAGAATATACGAAAGTGAACAATATTTGTGTAGTTTTACTTTTGAAGATTCAAACATGAGTTATCAGCAACATGTCAACAATTGTGATGTTAGCAATGATGACGTCACGGTAATGTCTGCTCCGTTATAATATATTGTACATGTGATAAGTTCAAATATAAATGAATTTCGCTCTATCGTAGCGACCGATACATAGTTACACTGGAGGACAAAGTTAGAATGGCTCTTGTTCTGTCTGCAACAATTATAAGAATCAGATCTCCCTAGCGCCCCATTAATCAAAAAACTTTCAACGCCCAAACCACAAAACACCGTATATTTTGATGTACTTTAAGACTTGTGATGTATGCAAATGTTTGTCTTTGTTTCTGTCTCGCCCCCGCCGCGTAACGAAGGGCTTGTTCAGTCTTATCACATACTTCGCGACAACGTGTTAGGGTTCCAAAGTTTAGATGAAACATAATAAGGAAGAAGGCGCGACACTTACATCAATTTAAAATTAAAATGTTTATCCCTACACCTTGGCAGATCATGTGTTTTATGATATACCGGTAAATGTATGAAGGAAGTTAACATCACACCTGTATTTCCCCAAAGGGGTAAACTAAGGCGTGTACTCTCACGTTTCGTCTGTTATATTATGTCCTATGGAATATAGTCGGATGACAAATAGAGACCCTGTGCTACTATTGGGAATTTCTAGTTACCATAATCCAACAGAACTGTGTTCGACCCGTAGATCGAAACTAGGATCTCTTGCTCAGCACTCGCCTATGCAACTACTAGACCAAAGAGGTAATATAAAGGAAATTAATGAGACTATGGCAATAGGTTCACCACCTATTCCATGGAACTTAAACGTAACTGGTGCAACCTGGGTGTGTACTACACTCCTCTGCCTACCCCTTCAGGGATTAGAGGGATGTTACGTAGTAAGACTAATATGGCTATAAGGTAAATATTAAAAAAAAACACTAACTAGGAAATTTGGTTTTTGAAAAACATTTTTCAATCACGAATGTGTAGGAAAAGTAACATAGGTGGCGTGTGCTAAGCTCGTAAATTCGATATTCGCTGGTAAATTGACAGCAATTTTTAATTTTTATAGGATTACGTGCGAATTTTAATAAACCAAATTCATTCATTGTTTACAAATATGCAAAACTCATGCTTTAACAGCGATAGCTTAGCGGCTTAGAATTCAGCCTCACGCCAAAGACTTTCTTTTTAGGCGCGCACCTCCTTACAAAAGATTTGAGTTTTCAAAAAAAAAATCGTTATTAGATATCTCTAAGGCGTGCGATTAGGATGGTAAATAATGTTCTGTAGAGGGTGTGAAGTCTGCCAACCCGTACTTGGCCGGCGGTCCCAATTGTTGCCTTAACCCTTTTCTCTGAGAGGAGTATACTACACTCCTCTGTATACTTCTTCAGGGATTACAGACGTGATGTTACATTTTTTTCTGAGAGGAGACATGTCCAACAATAAAACGACTGAAAGATCGATGACGATACAAAACTCGAGCATAATCGATATAGAAAATCTTGAGTAGATTCGCAAAGCTACAGTTAGTAGGTAGTTTAAAAACGTTTCGGTAGTTTTGTGGGTAATGATCTATCTTTCTTTCTTTTCCCCCTACAATATAAGAATGAACTTGTATTCTTATCACACACTTCGGTGCGCTGAGGGCCCAACTCTCCGCACCACGACCCCACACGCTTTGCGACGTTTGTTTTTTACCAAGAATTTTTTATCTAACCCCCGAGATATGAGTTCGGGAAAGTTTCATCGTCGACAGTTCAAAGTTGGTCGGAGATTACTTTCATTGTGTTGGTTCAGTCAAATAATATATTTTGTATTGTGATGTGTTTATTTCATGTAAGTGAAACAGTTAAATGCTAAATGTAAAAATGTATACATATGTTTGTGTATATAATTACATAGCATGTATTTATGTAATATCCGTCCAATACATAATGTCCTAAGTCCTAAGCAGTGATAACCTTTTTATTATTAAATGTTTCGTGAGTATTTATACACATGATTAAAAATGTACCGGCTTAACTCACTTACGTTTTTCGGGATGGCCCGACTAGTTAGACTCAATCTCCGTCGCGACCTCGCCGCAAGCGGCGGGAGCTCATGCTGAAGGACCTCGTACCATTTGTTTCGAACACAACATTTTAAGCAAATACGAACTACGAACAATACTAATGTTGATCGTTAGCATCCTGTTACGACACGACTTGGCCAGTCGCCGGCAGTGTCACTGTACTGTAAGTGCGCTGCCGGCTTACTACTTAGTTGTTAGTTTTTACGAGCGAATACTACCAGCGACACACTCTCCATGCGTGTTCAGCACAGTTTAAACTCGAATTTGCAGAGGAATCTTTTCTAAAAATATGCTTTTTACATACAAATTTCATAACGTTCGCAAACTAGTTTCAGTAGGATGCTTTGGTACAAGCGACTTTTGAAGTTTTTTTTTGGGTTAAAATGATGCAAAAAAAAACTACAGGGGGCGCGACAAGTGCATAATATAACTATATAGAAAAAACCTTGTATTTTAACAAATATGTATATTATTAAACGGGGTAAT
This sequence comes from Croniades pieria auraria, assembly GCA_018248815.1. NCBI lineage: Eukaryota > Metazoa > Arthropoda > Insecta > Lepidoptera > Hesperiidae > Croniades > Croniades pieria. The sequence goes on from DWJK01000808.1 coordinate 11,111, forward strand.
TGAGAAAATATGTCTTTTTCTATTAAAGAAAATAGGTAGCCTGAACCATTTACTAATATTCAAATGCAGTTAACCTTTTGTATTAAACATTGACATGGTATTGTTGGTATAGCCTACCCTCTTCTGGCTACTCCTCATCAACCTCCGTCACTTCTCCCTCTCCATTTCCGCATCCGTTCGTTACTTCAACTTTTACCTGTCAGTTTGAACATAAAATGCTTGGACTTCGGTAGAAATACCTTTGTGTTTGCCACCTTACTTCCCACCAAGTGTCCAGAGAGCTTGTGTTATGGTAACCAGCGATTAATAAGCTGCATATATAAATATATCGTAATGCATTTTTTTAATCCACACACAAAGAAAAGACTTGTACTTAATATGCAATTGTTTGTGTTGGCAGAGAATAGAACTCCGACCAAGGACAGTAGTGGACCACTAACCGCTGGAAGGAAGGATCCCTTGATGCATTTAAAAATACATTTTTGCGACATTCGAAGAGTGTGCAATGCGTTGCCGGCTTTTAAGGAGGACTTTCTACTTTTTTTGAAGTATCCCAGTTTTGTACTAAGTATATAAAGCAAATCAAAAGTAATTTAATAATTGTCTACATAAACGGGAATTATATTAGTTTCTTCTCGTTGGTCCTTAAAAGGACTGGTTTAAAGTTATCAGTTTTTCCATTACTGCCGCGAATCTTATCCGACTCTGCTCTGACCGGGTGATCGAACCGGGTAATGTATTTGCATTGTGAGAACATTTGGCGTGGTTTGAGTTACGAACCGACGAGGTTTTTCGTATTTTTTTTGATTAAACCTGGAAATCGGGTTGACCGACAACTGAATGGTAAGAGGTCATCGTTGCGGATAGACGTGGATAACATCAGAGGAGTTGGTAACGTGTTATTGGTATTTAGGGAGAACTAGCTTAACGCGTAACGCTCTGTAATTATCTCTAAAGCAATCTAATTCCACGTCACCACGTAATAACCATCTCATCATCATCATCAGCCTGTTCCCGTTCGCTACTAGACATAGGCCTCTCCAATGGCACGCCACTGAGCTCGATCTTCAGCTCTTTGCATCCAACCACCGCCAGCTACTTTGTGTATATCGTCACTCTACCTAGCTGGAGTGCGTCCAAACCGTCTAATTTTCGTAAAGGTAAATTTAAACACAAAACTCTATATTTGTCAGTCGTCAGATTTAAACCCATATTTTAAGGATGCTGATAACTTCATTACTTACTTTCATCTTGTAAAATTCTAGTGATCTGTGATAATAGGGTGAATAACGTTAGGCTTCATGTAACTTTTTATATTCGAACCAAACTTTCAAAATGGACCACCAATTCTTTATTCAAACAGTCTTACTACGAGACTCAAGACTATAATAAAAATAATTCCCGCTACAGCTTATGTATTGTACCATTGTATCAGATCGTTGTGAGACGCGGGGAGACTGGAGGTAACGAGTAAGCGAGGAATACAAATCGGCATCTGCTACCGAAGCTTGACTGCGAGACAATCGTTTTTTTCCTTCAAGACCACAACTCTCAAGTCTTATAAGCTAATATTGTGCCAATCTTTTTATAACGTAGGATTTTTTTGCAAATACGCCAATTTGCTACGGAAAAAGACATTTTATATCTATCGTCATATCCATTGCGTATTGACGGAAATATTCAAGAAATGCTCAAATGGATCAAAAAATGTACAGAAAAACTGTAATGGCACTGTAGGTGATCTATCCCTTTTGGTCTATCCCCTTTTGGTCTATCCCCTTTTGGTCTATCCCCTTTTGGTCTATCCCGTTTTGGTCTATCCCCTTTTGGTCTTCCCCTTTTGGTCTATCCCCTTATCTTGAAGATGGGAAGGTCCTATTATATTAACAAAAAGGAAGTTTCTACGACAACTAAGCATATATTCCATCACAAATATATAATGACTTGATGAAGTTATTATTTAAATTTTATGACTATCAAGCCCGTAATGTATACTCAGGAGAATTTAGTATACTCGACCTCCAAACGACTCCCAAGATTAATGTGACCTAATTGTGGCGGAGTTTGTCGAATCACGACATAATGCGCGTTCGGTTATTACCCCTAATTGGGGTGCCCTTGGGCTCGCGAGCGATCATGGGGTAATAAGAAATCGTTATTCAATAGCTATAATAATAGGTTCCGAGCAGTCCGTTGTCCAGATTTAGATTGTTGGAACATGTTTGCAACTGGCGTTAACGTGCTTGTCATTTCTGGTATACAAATTTTACAATTTAGGACTTACGGTAAATGCAAATAATCATCTTTCACTGCAACCTGTCTTTCACTTACTTCTACTTGAAATCAAAGTGGAAATCCCAAGCATATTACAAACAGTAGTTTTAGTTCATTTTAACAATTTTTTTCTTTGTTGTTCCAAGTCCTAGTTAACTTCATAATTCCATTTCAGTAGCTATTAAACCAAAATTTGGTCTTTAGGTAAAAGGTTACAGACCTTTACCTTGAGTTGTATAAATTCCTTTTCTACATAAAGGTCGTCGTGATATTTTCCCACTTCATACACCTAATTAAATTTGTACCTAACTTCACATCCTGGCCTTTTGCTAGGATCCCTAACTATTCCATACAAACCAGTTGTTAAATAAAGAATTAAGAACGAATAGACTCAAACGTCTTTACCTATTACCCTTAGGGTTATCATCCTTTCCTTCGTTTATGGGATTACTTTTAACGCATCAATCAAATAGGTTATGAATAAATCATATGCATCGGACCGAGTGTTAGAAAATTTCGCATAAGCTCATGTTCTTTTGAACACAGAATCTGGTCTTTTCTGTGAATTATTGGGTTCGGGGTATTTATTTTCACTAATGATTTTGTTATTTTTCCCGCTTTATAATTTAATAATTTTTGTAGGTATATTTATGTCGAGGAAATAGCAATATCAATCTTATTTACTGGTTGTGGTAAAATGCGTAGATAAACGCATTTTCTTCAATTTGACATCATTGTTTAGCATTCGTTTTCATTATAAAAGTGGCAACATTTGGCTGTCATTGGACAATGCCTAGGGAAATACACATGAATGTATATCTTAAAAAAACAACACTGTCACATTTCACTGATTACTGTAATAATTATGTGCAGATTACAATGGCTTTAAAGAAATCTTTCGAATCGAAAGAAGAAGCTTTAAAGAAACAATCTATATCCATATATAGATTGTTCAAATAAGGCGAGCGTTTAGACCTACGCATATTTCTGCTAATTTAATACTAATGACGATTATTCGCCTAACTTTTCTAAATAGAGACCCCATAACACAAAGCTCGTACATAGAACGGAAACATAGGCAATCCATCACCCGCTAACTGATCACGCAGAAACAAGCGCACGTCGACCACAAACTGGCCTATACGACTTTAGCCTAAGGCTAAAGTCGTATAGGGCAGTTTCTGTTGTTTGGCCTATACGACTTTATTCACCGTTTGTTTATTAACCTAGCATCAGCGTTATTTGTTCTGGTTGATATAGTAGATATGATTTCACTATCATGGTCATCGTATGCTTGAAACGCTTGCTAATTTATTGACCTTTTAATGCCACTACCGTGATAGACAGTATTTATTCGGTCATCCATTCCGCTATCTACTTAGTGGATTGGTACCACGAAATTTTTTTTTAAATTTAACGAATTTCTTTCTCATGTCGTCCCTCCATCACTAATAATCTAAATCCGGCTAAACTGTTCTGCCCAAAATAAATTTGAATTGACCAGAAAATGACCTTTACATTTAGTTTCATTATTTCATTAACGTATTTTTTTCAATGAAACAAACCATAGACTTACATCTTTATTGTGATTTTATTATCTCTACAGTTGAACTGGTATCATTTTTCTCAAGAAATGTAATACTTACTGCTACAATTATTTTGAAGACAGTTTCATAGATATACGATCAATTTGTTAACATTACAATTTTGCTCTTTCTACCAAACCTTACGGTGGCTCCTCATTTCCTATATAACTCAACACCGAGCGGTAATAGCGGTGATCCATCACTCGCTAACTGATCCCACGCGAACGAGTCCTAGCTATCCAGAAATTGGCCCATTCAATTACTTTTATTTTCCTATACACGCCCACTTTTTATTTGATGTAATCGAAAGAGAAATATTCATTTTTGGCATAAAGAACTATACAACGGAGTTTGAATTGAAAACGTTTTAAGCTTAAAATTTTACGCAGTATAGAAATTAATTAAGCGTCTTCATTACCAAATCTTGCAGTTCCTCTCTTACAAATAGGTCTTCTCTCTGATAAAAAAACATTAACCTCATAATCGACCACACTACCCAAGATTCGCTTGGCAGACTTTACACGCCATATGGGTTATCATAGAGAATTCTTAGGTACATATGTAGATTTTCTTATTTTTTTCCTTCAATTTTGTGCCGAGTGACATTTGTTCAACGCGATCTTAAATGGATTGCAATAAAGGGATATTACGTACATATAACCTAAAACTAACTTAAATCGTCGCTTGACATAGTGCATCTACCAATCCCTGTCAGCTTTTCGAAATATGACAATTAAAAAAATATATAAATCCAGACCCTTTTATCCTTTAATTGTCCAACAATGTCGAGAAAAATCTCGAACAATCCATCTCAGTCAATTCAGCAATTAAAGATGGCTGAAATAATCCAAATTAATTGAGAAATTCATTTGTCACCAAAAAGCTCTGACGTGTCCTTCTAATAGTTAGGATAGGAATAAAACCTAATTATATGTCACGAACCTAGACTCAATTACCCGCAATTCTTAGTCTATGTCCACATTCAGAGTAGATGAAACGACTATCTTTTTCATTAGTGCTAGTATTTAGCCAGCGATATTTAAAAAAAGCAATGGTGTATCTTACACGTCAATGTAATGACAGCACTGAAGCGTTATGGGTTGTTGGAGAAACTGCAATTTACTATTTGTATCATATTAATCAGTTCTAGTTACATTTGGCCATAAATGTTCATGTTTCATTAGACTCGATAGTCCTTGAAATGCCTTTGAAAGGATCAATTTCGAATTACCAATCAGAAATTATGCAAAACTGTGCAGTTAGCATACTGGAGCAGTACTTCAGACCCTTATCATATGCGCGTAATTACTGAGCTCGCGTAATTGGTCAAAGGGTCAAAGGTTTCATGAAATTATTGTATACATTAACTACTTTGTAGTCAGTGGTCAGCATCAATAAATGTGTATGAATATCTTCATAGACACACATTTCAGCTTCTAAGTAGGAATTTAACCACAATGGAAGGTAATTTCAAGGACTGCCTAACCCTGTTTATTAAATTAAAACCTTAAGCCTTTCAGATGAATATACTCGTGATTGTGCAATGAACTTAAATTTGACATTAATGATAGTATCAGTATTGTGCCCAATTGTACCGATATCGATCAACTGTTGAGTTCTGGATTTTCTGAAATTTCACTTTAGTTTTAAATATGAATCGAAGACATTGTTGTGATATTTTTACTATACCTCTAACATGGACATATCAATTTCACCATTCATTTTTAATGGATTGTATCGTCCCACGCTGCGACGTCCCACACCGTCCCACACCTCGCCTTAGGCGGTTGTGGTAGGCCTATACCGCGTTCCCGCCTACTTACCGGCCTAGTCGCCTTCCTCCTCTTCGGAGGTCGACGCCAGCCTGACAAGTTCGCGCGGGAGCGAGCGTCCGTTAGGTGGTCGAGCGTGTAGGGGCGCGAACCCGTAGAGATGGGCATGTGGTCCGTCCCATTCATTTTTATTCTTGCTGTTTTACTCAACATACGTATATGCATTGGTATGACAAGAACCCTGATAAAAATGAGATCTATTCCATCCACATAATTACTTCGAATGAAGTGTGTATGTTCACCGTTAATAGAATGGACAGTGGCACAAAATTTATCCAGACCTATTATGTGGGTCGTAAACGCCTATAAGATTACGAGTCTCTTTGTGACTGCCTTGTATTCGATTAGGAAAACGAAATCTATTTACTTTTCGATGGTCTTGGCGCAAGAGATTTGATTAGTTTCTCTTTTGAACTAGAGTATAAAGAATATACACATAAATGCAATACTATAATAAACGGACTTGGAATAGTAACTGCTTTCATACTAAGAACCAATAATGCTACTTTTACAGTTCAGTTACCGATTAGCATTAACAAGTAAAACCTGTCTAACAAGTAATACTAACTGAACAGAGCTTACCCTAAGTCTATGGTGTTCACTAATGGTAATTCTACGAGTTTATTCAAGATTGGATGGTAGATGACGACGTCTACATATAAAAAAAACGATAATGACGCCCGGAAATAAAATATTAACCGGAAAATCCTAAATTGACTAGAAAAGGAAAAAAAATCTAGAAAAGAACGTTCGCAACCGTTGTTCTGCGAGGGGAGCTTTTTTTGACATTGAACTATAAAGATTAAAGGGTTAATGCCAAGAATTATGACGAAAATTCTTTAGTAACGAGTAGTGTTATTGAGTATGTTTTAGATGTTTAAATAAACAAGAAAGTAACTAAAAGATTCAAGGCGGATTTAAATTGAACCAATGATGATAAAGAATAATTCAAAGTGCTAAAAGAAAAAATCGATGCTCTAAATTTAAACCCGCAAAGATATCGTGGTCTATTCACGCTATCGATACATTAGTTCAATTGGAATTCTAGCGTCGTTGTTCCAATGGCGAGAGGAGTTTTTATCTTGGCAATAGTGCAAATAAGAATTGAAAAGTTTATAGATTTCAAAAATAACGACTTCCCTCTGCTATCTTCTTAATTGAAAAAAAGGCATGTATAGTTCTAATTTTTTACCGATTCTTCTACTGATTCCATTTTGGTTTCTACGGGAGTAGACAAGACCTTTTATCTCGATTGCATTAAATGTTATTCGTTTAACACTGCTACTGATACAAATGATAACGTAAAAAAAACAATAGAACCCAATATAATAAACGTTACCTCGTCGGCTCGCAAGTGGATCAACTCTGCAAACGAAACCCGCAATACTATTTGCTAATAGGGTACTCCTACATGTAAAAACATGGAATAATGGAACATCCCATCATTGTAACACAGCCCGCTATTTGTTATACCGTGATTCTTTATTATAATCTGACTGCGGGGAATAACCCCCATCCATGAGCTCTAGGTAATATTCCACATAAAAGTTTGGCGAAAACGAGCACATTACGCCCGGTAAAGTTTCACGATTTCAGTTTTTTGTTTTTGATTCTCCTTAGTAAAATTTTGGTTCGCTTTTTAAATGAACTCGAAGTTTATTGAAGAGCTGTAATTTTAATAGAATTCAGAAAATTGACGTCGATTTATTTATGGGAAAAGATGAGTTGGATGAGTCGGAGTTGATCAGATATGAAAATTGGCTTCCGGGAATTTTCTGTAACCGTGGCTGAGGGCAATACGGGAAGAGCGCGTTACCCGGATTGAGGAGAAGTTTTACCGTAACAAAATGCCCTCGGCGGTCGCCGAACGCGTTGAAAGATCTTCGAAAACGTGATTTCGATCTGTGCGCAGCGAACCGGAGCCGCCCATTTACGCTATCCTCATCGGGCATCTTCGTAAATTCGAGAGCTGAAATTAATTAGAAACCTAATAACGCCTTACCTATAATCGTTAATCTATATTATGGTATTTAAATACGGACAAATCTAAGTATTAATTAAATAACGAGGGTATTATGAATTGTCCGGATATTTTTACTGTCATTTACAGTAAAACTAAATATATTTAAATATAAGTAAATAAACTTTTCCTTGTCAGTCAAGTTTAAACAGTGTTATAGGCAAACATACTTACCCATTAAGCGGCCATTATAGATTTTCCAAAATTGCAAAGGATTTAAAATCACTCTCAGAACTAACTTACCGAACTTAAATGGTCCTCCATTTCAGATTAGATCCAAGAGCCTATGTATGAGCTGCATTTTCAAGAACATTCTTTATGCCAATGTCTGGTGTAGTAATACAGCAATTTTCATAACTTTAATAGCGACACTGAAAGGCATCTATTAACCGCATGAATCACACTTAATGTTGTAAGTTTCATACCTTTTAATTGCTTTGGTAGTGACAGGCGTATATTATTCACGGTACTCGAGGAGTTTTTATGCGCTCAAGCTGGCTTACGAGTTTTTGGTCTCTCGTACCATGGCTAGCGAGTAACGAGTAAAATTTAATACGTGAAATATAATGTAAGGGTTATAAAATAGAGAATGTAAATTTTGAGCTGGTTAGAACAGAAACTTAACATCACGCCTGTAATCCCCAATAGGAGTGGGCAGAGAAGTTTTGGATACTCTCACTCACCAGTTACGTTTACATCCCATAATGGTGGTGAGTGTATTGCCATACACCGGGCACAGACCCAGACTACGAGCCATTACAAGAAATTTTTACTAGAAAATCTAACTTAGAAAAATCCAATAGTAACCCGACTCGGGATTTGGACCCGGGTCCTCTCGA
>DWJK01000809.1:0-19657 GCA_018248815.1 Croniades pieria auraria
CGGTCACCTTCGTGACGTCACGCCGTTCACTCAATTCCGGTACAATAATAATCAAATGAGTGTCTTTTAATTTTAATATCAAGATTCTCGTAATCGACGACAAATATATACGTTTTGAAGAGTTGCGAACTTGGAAATACTATTGAATGCGTCCAGGTTTATTACATTATAAGTGTTCAATATGAAGTTTATAAAAAAGTACTGCTCCAAAGTAATTACAAGTTATAGGCCTTTGTAGGAGAGGTACTGTCCTAAAGATGTAATATTAGACTGCCTCTCTTGAAAACGACTTGATCGATTTTAATATTTTTTGCAGATTTACTTCTCAGACACTTTGTTCTTATCTCAAAACATATTACGATAATTGAATTTACTGTAAAGTTATTAAAGTCTTAGAAAACTAGAATTTTAGCAATTTTTTAAATAGGCAATGTGTACTTTTGCCTACGATATTTTTTGTTTTTTTCTCTGTACATAAAATAATTTGTTGACGAGCTGTTTTGAGTTTGCTTCAGTTTTGAGTTTTCCCACACCTTTTAAGCATGTCGCTGTAGTTGACCACTTTCCAATCAAAGCTAAATCCAATTATCATAAACCTAGACCTGATGTTAAATGAAAATGTTAGTAGATGTAATTTGTAAAAAGTTGGTACAGCGGAGTAGATATAAGTCCCGTTAAGCTAAAATTGCTTGTATTCCATAAAAAAATGTTTAGTCTCCTTATAAATTAAAATTTTAACTCAAAAAATACGTTAATGTACAGAATATTCGCCAATTCTTGCGTAGGTCCTGTAGTGTAACGGTAGCGCGCTCGGACTGGGTACCTGGGAGGCGGTGGTACGAACCCACCCGTGGGCCTGAATACATCGTAGAATCTGTCTTGGTTTTATCTAATAAATATTAATACTTATTTAAAATTTAATACTTATTTAATAGTATTAAGGTTTTTTAGTTAGTATTATACTAGAAGTGTGTATTGTGAAAATATGATACATGGATGTACATAATATTTGTAATGCAAATTTTAAGATAATTTAATACTGCGTTTTGTATTTTTAATTATACTAATATTTTTAAAAGTAACACTAAGTTACAACAAAAGTTTACACAAAACAATCTGATTAGTAGCGGCATCTAGCGCTAGAAACTAGGACGCTTGCAGAGGCCGGAACAGCGCGCTACGCAGATACGAAGAGCTTACTACATATTCATATTATTGAAAATGGCATTTTTAACAAATTTTCTTGCCAGTCACTTTCATCGACGGGTCCGGAATTCGATTCCTGGATCGGGTATTATAGGATTTTTCTTATTTCAATTTTTGAGTACAAATTTCTAGTAGTAACTCGGGGTATGGATCTGTGCCTGGCGTATGGCAATAGGCTTACCACCTGTTCGATGGTGGGACGTAAACGTAACTGGTGAAACTACAGGAGTGAGATTACGTATGAATGTATATATAGAAGTCTCATACGATAGGTCTGGCAACGCGCACTTGGTCCGTGTCGCAGATTATAGACTCAAGCTTTTAATTCGGTGTCTAACAGAGGAACGATGAAAATGTTCGATGATGTTGATGATATAGATGTTCTAGCTACGCTTAATGCTACCTCATGGCTCCAAAAGCGAAATGACCGAATTAAAATTTTTATGTTAGGTCCCTTTCATTCCCATTATATTAAATAGCGTAAGGTACAATGCCATCTGTTTTTAATCACACAATTTTTGTAACAGGTTAAACAGATGAGATATAGATGTCGTGGGACTAGCGTGTTCTGTAGAAAATAGATGGCGCTGCAAACAGTAAAGTAGGCTCTAATAACTACTCTTACTTAGACGCTGCACATGCTTAGTTATCTAAATTTTGCTATATCTGTCGTCATTCGAACTAAATCTGAGTTAACTGTAATCATTCACTAATTTCCTATAAAGAGATTGTAATGAATGTGGTTAAAGAAAATTTAGCGTTTCGTTTAGGACACTTCACTGTTATTTAATACGATTAATAGGTTCAAAACGCTGAACTAATAGACATAATAAAACAAAACGATAATAGAAATGTTTTAATGAGAAATGTACCAGACACGAAACAAAAAAAAAAACTTTCACAAGCATGAGCTTAGAAAAATGTGTAAAGATTTATATTCTAAGCATTTCAATTGACGCATATCAAACTAAAAATTGATGGAACAAACATGGACAAGCTCGATAAAAATCAATGGCTCAATAAAACAATCAATATACCTGCGTTCAAGAACGTTCTACGTTGTTTCAGAAAATGTTATTTCTATGTAGTGAGTAGCGTTCTTCTAACGTCTCTTGTTATTTTATGCCACTGGTCAACACTTTTCAAAAAACTCTTCTCACATCACTATAGTAGGCATACATACAGGCGTAGTAGGCATATAATTGGTACAGAAGATGTTTCGTAAAAATGTTAACATTTTAGAAACGTGTCTTCATTGTGTGAAAATATGATTTTTATAATAGTCAAATGCAACAGCAATAAGTGAAACTAATAATTACTGACATAATATGTACTTTTGAATTAACTGATGTAGTCGATGCCGAGGTAATATAAAGGGTCTTGATGTTTGTGCAATATCAAAGGCTAAAATGGCAGAGGTTTGAAGAGAATTGTGCCATATTAGTTATTGATATCCCCAATGAAACCAATTAATTTAATTTCGAAACCCAAGTTTATTACATAAATCCAGACATTATTTTAACATAACGAAACAAAATTTGGATTGAAGACATTATTGTTTGCATTAAGCCAGTTATTTAGTAAATTTTGCTGTTCATTTCTTTCGTTGGAAAATCGTTGTCTTCTTTTGTTACTTCGATCCATTGGTCGACAGATGAATAAATTTGTATTACAGCAAATCCTGAAGCATATACATATATCCATATCCTTTTCACCAATCCCGCTGCATTCACAAAGGGCATTACTCGCATTTACACCGACAACCCTAACCACAAAGCAGGACTTAAGTAAACTGATTCCCTTTAAATTGATTTTCGTTTCCTGGCTATATGATAACAATAATAGTTAACAATTTTAAAATTATCAATAAACAGCAAATCGAAGTAGAAACAATTTTTGAAATTTAGTTTTCCCAACAAATCGCTCTTATACGCCAAAAATTAACATTCACTTTATGAAAACTGCGATCTGGCCACTGATGGTTTTAGCTATTTGTTTGGAATTTTTTTCAATTTCATTCATAAAACCATCCCTCACGTTACATCCAATTAGCAAAACCTACTCCTTCATCAATATAGTAAAATATTTTCTTTCCTAGTTCTAAACCGTCGCTTTAAAAGGACACTTTCATTTTCTTCGTTACCCGAACCGACTAATTCTACCTAATACATTCTAGATACTGACCGACATCTTGGATGCAACGGTGTAGTCTGTCACCCATACCAAACAAACCTATTTTGTTCACATGTAAAATAGATATATATTGCAACTGCTAATGTACTCGAATTTTACGACCTGTTGGAACTTCTGTGATATTTTTACTTAGGTCGGGTATAAGAGTTGGGTGTCAAAATGATTAAAATGTCATAGAAAGTATATGAGAGAAAGAACGAGGTTCAAATGTAAATGAGACAGGTTGTTTTATAGGTCATATTGTTACATGATTTGTTATTCCAAGTAATATGTACTGCTTTCCAGTCTAGATGTTATCCAATTCTTTTTCGATCAAGTAAAGATCAAGAAAGTTACCTAAGACGAATGCCCTCATTCAACCCTCACTCGTTCTACTCTAAAATCCAGTGTAACCAAGTTACAGGTGATACATTTTACAGAACAATTTTTAATTCTACTGTACATTCATCGTTGTGGTCTGATTCTTCTAAATCATTTTTTGCAGTTATTAAATGATTTCAGCTGTAACCTGTTTTTTAGTTTAGAGCGATTATTCATCCAACGTAACCGTAGATTTTTTGTTAATAACATAATGCAACTTATCTCATAATACAATTATAGTCAGAAATAGTTAAAATACAATTATTAGAAACACAATTATAGGAACATGTTGATCAGAGGTTCTGATACTGAGGTATGCATAAGTGAGATCGCTTCATAATACGTTTGATATTTCAGTCGAAGAAGGTATTCGTCAAACAATATTCAACAATATTAATTTGAATTAGAATCTGCACGAACATCGTCATGCGCAATAAATAAAAAAGCCATCCATTTAAAAACTTAGACGCTTATGATAACAAAAATTTTTGTTTAAACAAAAACATTTTAAAATGGCTGAGAGATTAACTGATGAACAGAAAAAATTTGATCGGGATAAGGAGTACAGCGGCAGTAATTCAAATTGAAACATGATTTTAGGATAGATAGAAAAAAATATATAATTTCCTCATAACCCTTTACGGCACGGAAAGTAGTTAGGGAAACAAGAAATGGTAAATATTTTAATGCTTCATGTACATAGATGCGCGTGCACACTCTAAATTGAAACCTGCTTGTTATTCCTTTAGTACTTTCCTTGATCTAACGTTGTTCATTTTCAATTTACATAGGTTCATATCTTTTTCTAATGAAATTTTAATGATAATAATATGAATAATATTCCTGATATAATTTTAAAGATGAAATTAGATTTTTTTTCCTTGATGACTTATGATGTTGACTCTAATGGCCTCTACAGCTTCACCGGGTTTTAGTGGCGAGCCCAAGTGACTCCGCTTGAATTAAGGAGAATGGGGAGGGGTTAAGAGTTAGTTCAGAGTTAAGAAGGACGGCCGCACTCTGCGGCTGTCGGCCGCAGAGTGCGGCCGTCCTTCTTAACTCTGAACTGCCTCTTATTAAAACAGGCAGCTGCGCCTTTACCTGGGTTAATGTCTATTTTCCATTTTCCGAACCGTTCGCTGAAGGCGTTGTATTGAATATTTTGTATGCAATTCCCCCCACCCCCTTGAAGTTCCACGCAGGTGTCAAATCATTGCGCGAGGGTTATATTGTAATTTGTTTATCACACGTATCAACTGTTATTATTACGGCGCATTTTAGAAGCTTCTCTGTTACATGTAGATGTTATTAGGATGTTGCTTTAATAAGATGATGCAATATCTCACTTATACATCGCTCTTCACACGTTAAAAATATATATTTTGAACGAAATATACAAAAAGATTTTATACCGGTTTTTTTAATTTTTTTTTTGTTTTTTCTTACATCCTACTGTTATTTCTTAAGTATACAACACAATGCAAATGTGGTGGCAATCAAAATGTTTTTGAAAATTTTATTGGGTACTAGAAAATGGACACGTGCATTTTAAAATTTTAATGTAGTATCATTAACTTTTCTTGGGTCAAGAGTAATGGAACCGCTGTAATGTGAAATTGTATAATTTAATAGTACACGTAAGTTTAGCTTATCAGAACTTTATATGGATTTTTATGGCCACAACATTTCATTCACTGTATTGTGTTGCGTAATCAAACATAAAAAGTTATTGTTCCTTTTTCAAAATACGCGAAAATAATATTGCAACAAAAATCTTACTTGAAACTTAATTAAAACCTACCACCATTACGTGTTATGTCATGACATATGGTGAAGGCGAAGGTGAAGGGAATAAAACGGTAAAACAAACTTGGAGTTTACACTTTGCAATGAATATGTAACAAATGACAAAATTACATAGCAAATCTTGACTGAGGGACTATTAATCCTATACATTATGTATGACTAATATTTCGCCGGCTTCGATCACCTACTAGAGATATTAAAGGTTACTTTCACTCATGGCTGTGAAAACACCCTTGTATCAGTCATATACAAGATTTTGTTTTGGGCCATAGCAATGTAAATATACAGTTTGGTACAAATTTGACAAAATTTAAAATTCCAACAAATTTTCTTCTTTATCATCAAGTGGATAACTTCAATAGTCGCGTTCGTATTGATTTCATTGTTGCTTCAAAAAGATTGACTGCCTTTCATGCCTCTCTGTAGTAAGTCAGCAAAATGCCCCTTATCTAAGAAGTAAGAGCAATAACTTCAACATCTTTTTATATTTGATTTAACGCACACTTCTTAAATTAACATCGAAATACGACATCCATTGTTATTACCGTCTAAATACATTTAATATATTGAAAACTTATTTGTAACTACGAGTCCAAGATTTACACGATACATAAAATGTGCACAAATCACCTTGGCACTTGCGAAGAGTGCAGTTCCTCTCTGGCTATGTAGGACTGTAGTCTTCGATTAGTCAATCGTTACTGACGTAGCGAGTTTGCTATTATGTCATCACAACGAAGTGCCTAGTTAACTTGTGCGGGTTATACAATCTGTTGTCACAGTGACTTGTAGCAGCCGAGCCTTGGGAGGTTGAACTGCGCTACAAGTGTAAACTGACCCAAAACAGATAAGAAACTCGTCGTTTGTTCACATAGAGTACAACAATAATTCATGTAGAATATACGTATGTATATAGAAAGGTGGAAAAAATTATAGAAAGATAAGTAAAAAAATGTACAATACAACATACTTAATACAAGAAGACGATTGTCATCGGAATGTAACATTTTATTTTTTTACTTGTTCATTTTCATGCCGACAAAATGCTATGTCAGACGACTTCTTACCTGATTGTCCCGCACATCCTACCTTACATTCATCCATACAATTTCATAAACAAGTCATGCTGAAAAATTTATGCTAAGTTTTTTAAAACGTTAAAAATTTTGCTCTCAAAAGGTATGACCTAATGAGAAGTTAAATTCGATCTCACATACAAATATTTCGTATGTATAGTTAGTTATCTTAGAATTAGGGATAACGGTTCTAGTATTTATATGTACGTTAAAATCCTTAGCAATGTTTGTGACTTTAGCTATTGTAATGTTGATACATGTGTGCGAAATAATTGGGTATTTTCTCATCTTACTATTGTTCAAAATAGATTAATGAACATGCGCTCACTAAATTGTTCTACGATGTTTAAGTTTTGAAAATAACTATTGTCTCTGAAATTAATCACTCTATAATTTAAATAAACGTTAAAAGTTAAAGGATTATAAGAAAGGAATAGAACTGCTGCTATTTTTATTAGAAATCTTTGCATGAAAATATCAAAATTGTTCCAAAATTCTATGTCCTCAGCAATTGTAATCACGAAAATAAAAAAAGTATTTCGGTTTGCTCTCTCTGGTCAGACGATGTCAAATATATTCTATTGTTAAATTACTAAAGTCACAAAGTCTGGTCAATTTTACGTTTACAAAAATAATCCTCACATTTACAAGCTTCAAACTGCCTCCCGATAGATACTAATACAAATGATCAGAGGATATAGTATCAGGGTATCAGCTCGCCGGATTTGCAGGTTTAGAGCATTCGTTCTTAACAGTTTTCTTTTTTAGAGTCCAGGGCACAAATTCTCATCCGACACAAACTTAATGCTCAATCCGCTGATTCCAAAACTATTTGGAATTTTTTATGAAAGTGAGAACCCCCTTAGTTTCATGAACCGCTAGTATTGTTGATATTTTTTCTTCTGCTCCGAAACATTTAACATTATTTTATAAACGAACTGCAGTTAATGTAATAATTTATCTCTTATAGTCCATTTAATAGATAAACTCCATTAAGAAGACTCCTTTTTATCCATTAAATGGTTATTTAATTGCATTTATCTTGATTTAATTTTATAATATTTTAACATAACTTGTTTCCAAAATCAATTGTAGCTAAATTACCAATATTTAATCGAAATTTAGAAATATATATCGTATAGAATGCCAACAAAGCAGTCATAGAAATCATTATAGTACTTCCACTGAACGATGAAGGAACGGTTAGAGACAAACACCGCGACTTTATGAATTGTCGTTCCTAGGAGCTTTTATTGGCGAAAAAATGTCAACGACGAGTTTCCCTCTTAACCAGTAACACTAAAAGCAGGGGCCAGAGCAAAAGACTGTCCTGAGACAAGTGTCTTCAAGCACAAATTCCGAAATTGGTGGGCGAAATATCGAGCACACAATTTCGTGAGAAGAGAAACAGAGAAGTTAGTTAATCCCAGTTAATTAATCCATGATTCTGATGAAGAATAATCAAGGCATGTCATATTACATTATGACATGCCTTGCGCCATGTATGTATATATGAGACTTTGTGTTACTTTTCAGAACCGTTGGAAAAACCGACAAGACATGAACGAAGTTCAATTTTAGTACCTTAGTTTCGCCAAAGCTCTTAATTTTGAGAGTAATTCGAAAAGAACGAATTTCCCTCGCTCCGCACAAAATTACGAACTTTTCTTGACTAAACTATCCTGGACCTGTACGATAATATAATCATAGAATTATATTACTCTATTAGTCACTCAACCGTGGCAGAAGTCCTTGTTAAGCAACACACATAAAACACATCAAATTCCTCATCACAGCATGCGATGTGCGAGGAATACACGAATATATTAAATACAGTAATGTTATATTAAACCTACTAAAGTTGAATAAAACACTGATTAACTTCTGAGTATTATTATTATTATTTGTAAAGTGTTTTCGAGTGTCAGCGATGCCAGAACGACTGTGAGGTTACATTTCAGTTGTCATTCAACTGCTGACGAAACTGAAAACTTGACAAAGTAGCATACATTTTACATAAGTATGCTTCCTCGATAACAGCGCTCGTAATGCAATCGCTTGAAAATTTCATAAACACTTTTGAGTCCGATTCATCTTTTGCTTGAACTTGTCCAGTATGTAACTTGCATTTCAAGTTCATTTAACAAGTATTCTTGTGCATGTATGTGTGCGACATGTTGAAGTAAATCCTCGGTAACTTATCATTAAACATTTGACGTAAAGTTATATTATTATGATAAAAACGTTACTTTTTTACATCCTGCTATCTAGTGACCGCCGAGACACTTAGTAACATTCTGTAAAATAGTAACGTAATAGTAAACTACGGACACATAATATTATATATTTAAAAAACATCTACTTGTATTGACGAGTCCCTACCAATAATATTGGTACTGCAAATGAAACAATTTGTTTTATTATATTTGTGCATATATCTCAATATGACAGAAAAGTTAATTATTTAAATTAAGTTTTCCAGTTCTAGACCAAAATCTTATTTCACATTTGATTTTGTTGACTAAAAGACAATCTCATTGGTAAGGACAACGTTATTAGATATACTTCATTATAATGAATGATTAAAATATGTGAGTATATTTGATAGATACAATAAAAAATTTTCGAGAACACTTCCGCATAGGAGCGGTGCGGTAGTGCTGCTCGATGCAGTTTTAGTCCGTTCGATGAAACGACTGCGATAACCACTAACACTGAAACAACAACACTGACATTTTGTTCTGTTTTTCACTTAAATTTAAAATACCGCCGAGGTTTTTAAAAAGTTCAATTGCCTTCTTCGAGTGGTGGAAAATCGTGACCACCCTTGCGACGCGCTGCTCTAATCTCCCTGTCTATCTTCATGAGTTGTCTAATGAACGTCGTATCCCGAAATACTCGGGCTAATTGGCGCAGTAGGCTTAAGAGCTCGCCGCGCGGATACCCAAGTCGTACATTTGCTCTCTCAATCAAGTTTTTCAGATATACCGGCACCTAGAATGTAACATGGGACACTTATTACAACGAGATATTTGACTAGGATTTTGATTAACCTTCACAACTAATTGTTTTGTTGTTTTATATTCTCTTATTTTTTCGAAATCTACTATATGTAATTAAAAAAGTATATAAATATAAATCGTCGGTGAAATTCAAAGAGCGCGTGAGTAAACAATGTCTGCTTAATGGTGTCAAGTTTAAAGAAATTCGCGGCGCCATTTTATACTATTTGCTTTCTGATGGGTCGAACGAATGCGTGTGTTCATTCGTCGCCGAATGGAATCAAAGTGTTAAAATCGCCAAAAAATGACTCACATAATGTTATAACTTTACTGACGAAATGTAAATGTGTCGGTAACTATCTCGCAGTGTATGTTTGCACAACTGCAAAATTCTATTTTAAATGTGGATACATCATGGAAAAATATAGGATGTAACAGTATTTTTAGTTTTTCGCACTAAGCTTCATGTGACACAGTAATATTATAATATAGTTAATATTAACAAACATTCAATAATAATAAAGGTTAAATCAAATGAGCAAAATCACCATTATCATGAACAACTCACTGTTTGCTCCATTTTTTGATACATCTTTAACCCATTCACAGTTTTCTTTTATCATTGAATCTGTATTTTAAAAAAACATAACTTTGCACTGTTTGCGCATCTTGTGCATCACCGCTAGTCCAATACACAGCACGCGTCAACTCATAACCATTAAGAATTGAAGAAAGCAGATCAGAAGCTTTTGAATTTTTGAGCCATATTGAACATCTGTATTTCTGAAGACATTAAATCTTTTTTAATTAATGCAAGCAGGTTCCAAGTATTATGACAAAAGATACGAGGCAGATATCGCATTTTGTATAAAAAAGAAAAGCGCAATTGCAGTTGAGACATTGTAAATCGGCATCGGCTTCAGATTATAGTGAAGTAATAATAGTCAGAGTACTTGTAAATCGGCATCGGCTTCAGATTATAGTGAAGTAATAATAGTCAGAGTACTTGTAAATCGCAGGCAATATCGCTTATAAGTTAAAAAATGTCGATAACACTTTTAATCTTTAACTTTCATCTGTTATTATTGGACAAAAAAATTACGCCTTTTAGGATAACAACTAACAATGAAGCACGTTTTTGACAATAACTACTTTAATTATAAGATAATGCTTAAGTTTTGTGTCTTTTTGAGAAGGAAGTTTGTGGATACGTTTCAACTTTTAATTTTTCATAATGAATTCCAATAGCGTAATAGCGAATAATAAAATTTACGAGCAATAATATTTTATAATCAAGCAGTGCAGTTTAAAATACGATAGGGTACTTAAAAATATGGCAGAGTTACTCGTATTGTAACTCTAACAGAATAAGTAATAAACCCTTATACGGTGGTAGCACTCTTTATTAGTCAGCGGAGGCCACATACCTATTAATATTTACAATACTTTGAAAAATTGTTTATTGTTATATTTAATTTATAATTGGGCAAGCACACACGCTCAGCCATGAGGTGTTTTAGCTTAGTACAGCATCTGTGAGTCATTCGTAACTAATCTCGTTATGGTTCAGTGATGTTCGATAGCCGAAACAGATATTTGTTGATTGCGAAGACCACTCAACATTAGGTAGCTTAAACGTCCGCAGTATGCGGGTAAAATAGAAAAATCTGGAATACAACAAGCGGAGCTATCCGAAATGAAGCTCTAAGTTCTAGTTGTATTTTGAGTACCTTTTCGAAAATGTATAGCTGATCCTTGAAATGTATAGTTGAATTTATAGTTGAATATGATACTGATGATAACATGTTTCGCGCACTGCAATTGTTGTTGCTGTATTGATGTGCTCAACTTACATCTAGATTAATTCGCATACTATTGCTGTATTCTGACAAAATTTAATTTAATTTAATCGTACTTATTTGTAAACATGTAAAGTTGAGAACTACTCGTATATGTGCTCACAGGGCTCTTGTATTTAAAAAATCAGTTACATGTATTAGAATAATACTGTTGCTCATGAGAAATATCTGCATTGTGAATTTAACGTTACCTTCCAAATTACTTTCAATTCGTAGCAGGCCATTATGTACGCGAAATCGCCAGATCTCATATGCGATCAGGTTAAGCCAAAATTCCCAAGAAACAAACATTATTAAAATATTTAAAAAAGTACGCCCTATTCTTACGCTCTTATTCAAAACATGCTTAACATTTATCATGAAAAGTCTTTCTGTAAAACATAAAAAGCAGATTTTTATCTTTAGGCAGCCGGACATTGAATAAACACATCGATTCGCTTAGCTATTGTAACTTCAATTAGAACAAAGGAATTGTAAAGACAGGTGAGTAATGTAATGACCGGTAAAAGCGATGTAATGACTGATATGTAATATAGAGACTGGTAAAGGTGTATAGCCGAGTGTGTAAGTTTGAAGCGAGTTTCTAAATAATTTGACATGATTTATTTCATGATAGTGTTAAATTTCCAAATTTAGAACTTACTCCTATTATTCAAGTTTTAAAAACTTATAATTGAACATCTAATCTAGGGCGATCTACTTCGGTTTAATTAATTTTAGCATATTAATTATAATAACATTGCGAATAGGGTCCAGTCTATCTATAATATTTTTATGGAATACCATCCAACATTGTTATTGATGTTTTATTTATAGAAAAATATGTACAGGAATGATAGATTTCTTTCTAGTTATTTTGAAGTGACAATTTCTCACTATAAATTTGAAAAAGATGTAAAGAATTAAATAACTGTTACTATCGGAGTTCAGATTTATCGATATTTCTCTAAAGTGACCGGAAATCACTATTTAACGTAGTTATAAATGAAATATTGTCAGTAAAGGCTGTGTGATCCCAAATGGCTGTATGTGGCTCTACAAATGTACATAATAAATATCAAAAGACGTGAATATACCGATAGCAAATTAAAGGCCCACTTTAATTATGGCACTCCTGAAATTCTTACAAATATACTCGTAGCAAATCGCTATTAACGTGAGTGTCGACTATCGTGATCATTTGCTTAGTAAAAGACATCTCCAGAAATACATATGTATTGAAATTTAAGACACTTACTGTATCCATTCTGTCGAAGATGGAAAACTTGTATTTGTTCTTATGCCATTCGCCGTCATCGTTGAATACCAAAGTGAAGGCGGCATCGTCCATGCGTACTTTGTAGAAGATGCCAGCCTGAATCTCTCCGCATGAGTTGCGAGATAACAGCCCCCTAAGAAAGACAAGGAAGAAATTAATTTGAATGAAATCATGTAGTTAAAGTGCAGCAGATCTGTAAGGATAATGATATAACAAGAACTATATACATATGTATATATGGATGGTGGGCTGACGATCTGCGAAAGGCTGCAAGCAGATGCTGGATGCAACAAGCCGAGGACAAGGCAGGATGGCGCTCATTGGCCGAGGCCTATGTTCAGCAGTGGACTGAGATAGGCTGATGACGATGACGAAAAATTATTTATTTATTTCCATAAAATTCTTTTTTTTGTGCTATTGATTTAATTACTATAATTATGTAAACTTTTACGAAATGAAGAGTGTCGCACATTTATTGCAAGTTCGTTTGACCATAAGTAGAAAACTATTCTAAGCATATCAGTATTTGAAAAGACACGACATGTTAAATTTAAAATCTCTGCTTTTAATGTTTAAAAAAAGATGCATGAAAATCCTGGTAGCTTACCTCATAAGGCTGACCAAATTTCTGCGCTCTGTGACCTCGATGGGGTTGAGGAAGGGTCTAGCGACGTAGATGAGGTTGTAATCGATATCGTAGCCATGGGTAGTGTTTTTCTTCTCGTGCCAAATGACGTAGTTCGGGTTTTCTGGATGGAATGCATACAAGAACTGCTTAACAATTCCTTGAAGAGAAGTCTGCTCGAACCAACCTGTGAAATGAATGTCTACTGTTTCAATTGTATTAAGTATATTGTGTGCTAAATAAAATAAATATCCTACGAAGATCTTAGGACTTCTTCTATCTGACTTAACGTAGTGCGATTTTGTACTCTGCATGTATGTATGTGCTATACTCTTTTGGATTCGTGTGCAAATTATGAATAAAATATTGCGGGTATTTAAGCATTTAACTACTCACCGGTATGCGGAGGTAGGTTATCTTCCATGACTGTGATGAGGCTCGGAACATGATATCCAGGGTCGGCGAGCATCACACCGTGGCGGCCGTCTATTTGAATGTGTGCAGCTACTACCACGTGTTCTTTAAGGGGAAATTTATACTCCTCTGGTCCATCGTTCATCATCGTATATGTATCATAATCTTCTACTGCTTCCTCACATGAAGCCAAAAAGATGGCTTGGGAAAAACCTTTGAATCGTCCGTTCAATGTCCTTAATCCTTCAATAAGCTCCCTGGCCTGACCAACACAGGTATTTGAGGAATATCTGGTTGGTGCTACGTATTCTTTGAATAGTTTTGTCAGGGGATATTTACCTCTAGTATTCGCCGTGTTGAATACGTAACTAGTGTAAAACGCCAAAAAGTTATGGGTTGAATCATAATGCCTAGTAATTAAAATGTCTTGAATGGGGTAAGCAGCAGCCTCGACAAGTTCTCGATGGCTCTCCAATGTCATATCCATGTAGATATGAGGGCAGCCCCACCTCGGCGGTGGTAAGGGCTGTCTAGCCTCGTACACGCTTTGGTTCCACGTGCCGAGGATATCTGTCATACTGAGCTAGGGAAGCCTATAATTGGCTTCTTCACCCGCATTGAGTGAAGCAATGCTGCTCGCAGAAGCAGGCTCAGATGATGCAGGAACTGTTGATGATGAAGCACCGGCAGGCTCGACTGAAGTTGACGTTGAGTTTTCGGGAGCCTCAGAAAACGTTAACACAGCTGAGGCGGAGTGGGAGTATGTAACAGTAGTTGATGCAGCATGAACCTCCGTGAGAGTGATGGAGACTGTGGCCGCGTGAGGCTCAGGAAGTGATAAGAATTGTGATACAGCGTCGGCTTCGGCACTAACTGTAGGAGGGTTATCAGGGGTATCACCGCGAATGGCGGGATCAGAGATAGCAGAGGTTTCATCTGTAGCTACGGACGCAGAAGACACTAGTGTCTCAACTGGTATCACTGTGGGCATTCGAAAGGTAGAGTCAGCTAGGGTTAACGATGTACCCTCGTTAATGACTGGACCGAAATTAGCACAGCACGACGAAGTGGAGGGTGCATTACTATATTCCGTAGATGAACTTGTTGTAGATGGTGCTGTTGTAATCACGCTTGAGGGTGCGCCACTATCTAGTTCGATATCCCCTTCGTGATTGAGAGACTCAAAAGATATAGCGTCAGCCAGCGCAGGGTTTTCACCGTTTTGATTAGCGGAGTTCACTAACTGAACGTCAACGTGATCTGTGCCCGAGCTTGAAGATGGTAATGCAACGGATTCAGAGACATCGGGTGTTGGAGCAACGGCTGGTGAAACATCGCGTGATAGAGAAACCGAAACCGGAGCATCGGGTGCTGAAGCAACGGATGCTGGAGCAACGGGTGCTGGAGTAACAAGCACTGTTGCAACGGTAGTTGGAGAAGCTGTTTCGCTATTATTCGAGAGTGTACTTTGATCACTCGTGCTTGCACTCGAAATAGCACTGAGAGTTTCGGCGCTCTCTGCATCGGTCGACATGTCTGACTGCGTGTTTTGTGAATCGGTTGTATCCATATCTTGGGGTTCGATTTGACTGGCAAGACTAGCGGAACTCGGAGCAGGACCAGGCAAAGATGGATCCTCAACCGGTACTTCTTCGTTACGGCGGTGTGGACGAGGACGCAGACGCGAGCTTCTTAAGTTTCGCTCACGTGCCAGTGCCATTTCAGCAGGCTCCCAGCCATCTCTGTTGACAATGACAGCAAAACAATTAGGTATTAATTGAAATTTAGTAAAATTTATAATGCAATGGAAGTTTGAATAAAACTGTTATATGTTTTGAAACAACTGTAAATATCATATATTGAAGTTTATATTGACCTTATTGTACATTTAAAGTACTTGTAACCATAGACTAGAGAAGGCGGGGAAAACTTTGTATTATAATGAAATAATTAAGGATTCCCTTGATATGGAACAGTCAAACGAATTACTTCTATGCAGTATATACGAGTACGCTTAGTATTACTGAGGCAAACAATTGACCCAGACATGCGCATAAGCATGAAACTATTCCACATGTAAATCGAATCTTTCACGAATTCTGTAGAAACTATCTTGTTGATCAATACCTACTAAGTCGTATTGATGATCTAATCGAACTTGATTTTGAAAACAATCAATGGGATTACAAAATACAATGTATTATTATCTAAACGAAACTGTAGTGTTAGTACTCTGTTATAAGTGCAATGAGATAAGCTATAGTTTGAGTAAACGAGGAAAACCAAGCAATACATTTTTTTCTTTTACAATATTGTCCTTATTATTTTGTTCGACATTAATTTCTCTTAATACATTAGAAATATACAGAACTTCTCGCGCTTTTTATTAAACTATGTTAGTCATGTAATAATATGTCTATAGACACGAATTACAAGTCATTTATAAGGTTTAATTTGTTATTTCAAAAGCAACATAACATGTCACTTTATTAAAGTATCTGAGTTAATTGCGGTGATTCCCAGACAGAGAGAGAAATATACATGAAAAATGTACGTAGCAGATATACGAATAAACGATATAATTGACGTAACAGATAGGGGAAACAGTATAGTTATTGGCCAGTTAGGCGACCACATAATAAACAAAAAAAAATATTGTAACTTAAAAATAAATAAAAGTCACGACATATGTTTCTGTAATGACGTATTTATTACGCATTATGCCATACATAAACTTTTATTAAATATTTTAGGAATAATATGAACGTAAAAATTTTAAACATAAAAGTATAGTAATTGGACATAACATTGCAGTTATTGGCCATGAGATCACATAGTTATTGGCCACATTGAAAAATAAAATATAAATTGAAACTTTAAGAAAAAAACAATATTATATTTATATTATTAATAATTGAAACATGTCTCCACCATGATTTTCATCGTCAAAACATTCAAAGTCATCACCAGAGTCATCATTTAACCAGAAACAGTTATGGCATAAGTATAAAGTCAGAAAGCTCATCATTATGTGGCATATTCTATAGGAGTTTTCGAGGAATGCAATGACGATGATAATACTTTTTATATGAACTACATACTAGTGACTTATTTTTATCAGCCAGACTCCGGCACATATCACAAGTAACCACTTCTATATTATATAAAATCTTTAGTTTACAGCCGTCGTTGTTAGTGTCAGTGTTAAAATTGTTTTCATTTTCCTCTTTAGCATTTTCCGTTTCAGTCTTTATGTCAATATTTTCTTTTTTTTGTTAATATTTTGAGACTTCTTTCCTACACCTTTACCTTTTTTGGTCTTTAGAGCATTTTCTTTCTGTAAAGCTACTTTAACCTCTCTTTTTATTTTCTTTTTCAATTTTCGCTTCTCTTTTTCTTGCTTTTCCATATCTTTTTTTCAATAGCTGATCTATAATTCTCAGAAGTAATGACAAAAGGAGTCTTTTCTGTCTTTCGAACATACTTCCTCTTATTTTCTAAAGCATTCTGTAAGTAGTCAGTAATTGACTTATTAAAATGAGTAGTTCTGTCATTTTATTGTTCTTGTCGTTACAGAGGTAGAAGTGGAAGGTTGGTACAAATATATAGGAACTTTATATATAGCACATTGTATTGCAATATCAGTTGATTCTTTCTGTGCAAGATCACTTTGAAAAAAACTCCAAAGTTTAAACAATGTAGGAGAGGATTTCTTGTACGTTAATACCTTAAGATTACAGTGCTTTCATTTTGTCTATCATTTCGGCCCCTACAATATTTTCAAATTATTTTATGGACATAACCTTATTTTTGTCATTGTCTGCTGTTTGTCTGTCTGTCTCTTCAAGACTTTTTGGTGCACCTAAACATATTTTTTTTAGCTAATTTATTGAAAATGAATGAAAAAAAAACATTATAGTATTTGGCCTACTTTTTCTATAGGCTAGCTTTGCGAATGATACAGTTATTGGCCTAGGCTATTTCCTGTTCATAATGTTTTAAAATTTGTAGAAATTGTATAGGATACTATGTATATAATGTAACAGAAGACGTTATCTTTAATGAAAACGTTACTTTAACTTTATTTTATTAAATACAGTAATTGGCCTAGGAGGCTAATTACTATAAGTTATTCAAATAATTGTAACAGTTATTAGCCACTACAAAATTTTGAGGTTATATAGAAAATAGGTTATATTACACCTTGAGTATGTTTATAGCGCATGAACAGACTATGTCTTATAGGGTTTCAATAACGGAGTAACTACATATACATTTCAAAATATCGTATCAAAAAAAATACGGTCTTAACATTTTTATAACAAACTTACTTTAGTTTGTTCCTCCGGCAAAACATCACACATTGGAAAAGAACCTATTGACGTAGCGGAATTTCCTTGAAACTTTATGACAGAGTATGAACGTGTTACTATTAATACGCTTTTAAATCTACTGTTTATAGGATGTTGCTAGTTTTTTGGTATTAAAGTTGAAATGGCCAATAACTGTAAAGGGGAGATAGATACGAGACGAAGGATGACCCGTCTTGACCAAATAAGTCAGATATTGGCTGATAGGAAAATCATTCGTCTTATAAACCGAAGTGGGTGTATGTCTTTGTAAAAGAAGCACTTCAGGAAAAAGCAGCAATATTTACCACTCAGTGCTCTCTACCTACCCGAACAACACCCGGCTTGATAATAATATAATATTAAAAAGGTGATAGTAATAGTAACAATAAAGTCGTTATAAAAATAAAATAAAAACTGCCTAGAATGTTTGAGTTAAACATTACACTTACCCATTAGAAACATTTCTTTCCAAATTACACACATAATTTATGAATTAAATAATTTATACAAGATCTCCTAATTCATACGTGGCATTCGACCTAACTCCAATTTGTTTGAAAATTTACAATTAACAATTATGCTTCACGAAACCGGCTGCGTCCAAACACGGCGTGCGAGAGATTATATGTAAATATACTTTAAAAGTTAAATTAAAATCCCATCAGCCGATTAAAACTATTACCAAAATTTAACATTTTCTCAAACAATTTTACCTGCATGTATTGCAAACATGTGCCAAAGCATAAAGCTTGCGATCATATTCTATGATTCTCTCATTAATATAATCCATCTGGCGTTGTATCCTCTCTATTTCTATAGTTAATTCCTCAATTTCAGCTTGATGGTCACTTTCTGCTGAAGTTGAAGAAGAGTCGCTGTCGTTGTTTTCATCTTCCTTATTCTCACCGCTATCATTGCCAAACTCACGCGTTCTTTTGCTTTCCGACATATTATCTATTTATTTATATGCATGTTTCACTAGTCACGCTCGCTTTAAATTACGAAGATCGTATCTGGGTCGCGGCGCGATAAATCACTAGTAACACGCGTCAGGGCTGAAAGCCGTCTGGGGTTGGTTGGAGAGGTGCGTCCTACGCGTCCCAGAATTCTTCGGAATTATCGCATGCGCATTAACACCACCGACATCGATCGCCTAGTCGAGGTGAGCCGGGGTAGGGAGTCGCAGCGCTCCGAACCCAACTCCGATCCAATGAATTTCGTTTTCAGGCTTTTTAAATGAAATGCTTTAATTTGCTTTGCTTAATACTTAGTCTTGCCATAAATATTGTTACAAAGAAAAACAAAATTTTTTCGTTGTACCTAACATTTATTACTATTAGTGTGTTAGTTTAATACATTAGAAATATATAAACCTTATTCGAAGTGGTCTCCATTGGCTGCAATACATTCCTTTAAACGTTGAAGCCAGTTATCAATAGCAGCACGCACTCTTTCTATGGGAAAATTCTTCACTGCCAATCGTATCGCATGTTTTAGGGACTCCAA
>DWJK01000810.1:0-19655 GCA_018248815.1 Croniades pieria auraria
ATCTATAAAGTTGCTTTACACAGGTCACATAAATGAATATGACATTGTACCGGTTTTGTTTCTGATGCATACACAGGTACACCCGGAGAACTCTGACTGGACGTGCTTCGAGCAGAGCGCTCTGCTCGACGTGAAGAACTTCTTCGGACTGGAGAGTACGGTCGAGAAGATAGCCATGAAGCAGTACGCTGCGAACATTGCCAAAGGTAGGTTCACTTTACTGTGGTGCCGGTGATCGGAGTCTCATCGTGATGCTCAGAACTCGACGGATTAACAGTAACAATCATGACAGATGTTATTAAAATACTAAATATGTTTCTTTTAAAGATAATTGCAGCCATTTTGTTAAATTACGGGTATGACCTTAAAATAAGAAGCAATAACTGGTCGTTTCGAACAGATTCTGCAATGGTTTTGCAAAATCAATAACTTCGTTTCAAAATTAAGAAACTGCTTTTGATAGATAAGAAATTAAACATAAAAATTTATATTTAACTACCAAACATAAGGATTGTAAAATGTGGTCAGAACAGGAAGTCGATTGGTCGTTGGTTCCAATTTTATAGGTTCTCTAGCGAAATAATATTTTAAACATTTCATAGTATCATTTCAGTCTACGTTTGAGTTTTTTTAGGAAGATAATGTTAATGAATATGATCACAGGGCTATTATTAAGTCGTCATAGTTATGGCATCCACATATTTCGCATGATCTCTACTTAAGGTTTAAACATAAACTTGATTCTCATTTGTTTGTCTCCTATTGCTCTGGTTACAACAAGAACTGCATATTAAAACTGATTTTGTTTTTTTGTTTATTTAGCATTTAGTACGTCATTTGTTATGGTAGGTAAAGAGGAAATAATGTGCCTTATGGTTGGTACTTTTTATTTTAGGCATTATATAGTCGGCAAGGAACTGGTAATTATCTGGTGTTGCAAATGTCCATGGACGACGGTGAAGCAATTTTACCTTTAAATAGTCTGACCGTTACGTTGCCAGATTCGAATATTAAAAAAAAACTGCTGTAATTAGATTCAGCCTTTTAGGTAGAAATTCAATGGTCGTTTGAACTTTTTATCCGACCTTCGGTACACTCTTGTCGAGTAATAACCACGAGAATATTTATTGGATTATTCGCAGGCATTTTGGTTTTTCGTGAATTATTCGACCTTGCAACAAGTAGTCACTCGTCAATTTCGGTCATAGAAATAAACAAAAATAATTTACCAGATACAGTCGTATTTAAAATTTATTTTTGACTCCGACTTGGTTTATACATAACTGCAAGCCGTTAAAAATATGTAGATAGCCTACTTTTTGCTATATGGAAGTGAGTAGCAGAGGAGCAGGCAGCAATAATCGTTGCCGCCCATTGAAAGCGAACGGAACTGTAGGATAATCACTGTTAGTTTCAGTTAATTACGTTACTATGAGTTGATGATAAACCTGTTAATTAGTATGCATTGGTACACAGGACTTCAGGAAAATATTTTCTAGTGAATGCTAATCCCATTTATCCGTGACATAAATTAAATTGAAATCGAAAATGTAGCTTTCGTTCTGTCCTTTTTTAAATAACATTTTGCACTTTTTTTAAGTAACATAAATTAAACTTAATCGAAAATGTAGCTTTTGTTCTGTCCTTTTTTACCCATTATACTTTAGGGCGGTTCTTCTCATTAAAAAGTTGAAGGTTCGCTTCTTGTGCGACATCTTTTTATTTATTCCGAGCAGGTATATCGAATACTCCTGCATTAGAATTCAACATAGATAATTCAAACTCTTTAAAAATTTATGTAGTCACCACTTAACGCCAACAGGCGTAAAGCGTGCTCCGTGACGCGTTGAGAGCTTCAATTTAGACTAAAGGAGACGGATTTTTATTTGAAAAATTACATTCTGCTCATTGTTTATTGATCGAAACACTGTTAAGAAAATTGTACAAACAAGCCGAGTTTTTTCGAAGGAGATTATTTTGAATGTTGTTCACATGATGCCAAATATCGGATGCCACAAAGGTTTCTTATTTAATTTACTATATAATAGCATTTGTTCGTTGTCATCAGGCAAGGAGTTGATTGAGTCGTTCATGAGCGAAGTCTACGCTGACGGCGTGAAGGAGCTGCGACCCTGGTCGGCCCAGGATCCGGCGCAAAACCGCGAGCTGAGGCGCATCGTGTCCCGCGGCACCGAGCCGCTATCGCCGCGACCCACCGCCGAGACTCGCCGACACTCGCAACCAGGTCAGTTGTTAATACATTTGTGAGAAACATCTATTTGTAGCATCCACTACAGCACAAACATGAAAACACATTAAAATGAAAAGGTAACTTAAAATATATAGGTACATAATGCACGAGGAACAATGAGAAAATTATACGAACACAAAATAATAGAAAAAGAAACACCGACGTACCATACGTTCATGATACGATATCTATAGAACTACAGCGAAGTCGCGAAATGGGCGCCCACTCTGCAATGTTTGTTTTCAGTCCATATCAGGCCATTGCTGTACATCGGTTCTTTTCAAATGGGGCAATTCATTTCAATCTTGATCTTTGAATAATATCACCTATTCATTCACATTCGTAAATCAGACGTTTTAAATGTCTTAAGGGTTCAACAATATATTTTCTTCCACGAATTTGTTAAGACAAGCAGTTTTTTCCAAAATATGCTACTTTGTTAACAGACTGACCATAATTTATTACCCTAATTTTGCCTATTCACGGTTAGTTACTTAAAAGTGACAAGGACAATGGATTAATGGGGCAAAGGGTATTTTATCTAAGTTTTATCACGTGTCTACTAAATTTCGAAAATATTGTGGCCTTAGGGAATGATATACATATATAAGGATTTACTATTTTTATTATTACCGCTCCTATTACGCCCAACAAAGTTTTTCTGACTTCCAATTGTTTGCTGGTCCATTTAACGTTACAATTGCAATTAAAGGGTTTGTAAGGAGCCCATTATAAATGTTATCCTCCATTAAATGGTCGCTTGCGCTTGCCAAATGTTGATACCGCGATACATGTTGCCAAACGGACTTTTCCAATGTGAACCTGACGGGAACGGCTACTTCATACTCCTACTTACCCACCCACGTACCTCCAAGCTGCAATACCTACTCTATTCAAACATTAGATACTAGCAGAGATATGTACGTCTTTGTCGAGTGATATAAAGGGAATTTTGCGACAGGAGAATGGATAAAATGGGGAGATAGGGAACGAACTATTCAGATAAACGGGCAAACGGCTCCGCTCCTGGAACACTAATGTTCAGTTTGCGTAACAAGTTCAAGGGTGTTCGGTAAATAAAATTTCAAGTTGACGCATTCGAATGCTTTTTGGATTGATATCGTTTGTATGTTTGCCAAACATTTTGTTGTTTGTAGCTTTACTTTTACTTGGATATGTTTAGAATTAGTATGTATCTAAGTATTCTATGTGGTGTCTGTATTTCGAAATACAAAATTTCTTTTAACCAATAAAAATTCAGTTTGATCAGAATAGGTAATGTCAAACCTCATAAATCATGCACCACTTATTAAAAAGTCAGCCCCGAAATAGTGTAAAGAAGAATTGCCTAAAAACGGGAGGTAAATTCAATAATGACATTTCCACGTATATATTGTGTTCTATTTACATGAAAATTTACATTAATTTCATCGCTGTCCTGTTTAAGTTAAAATTTTTCGCGCTCATATTTTGTCGAGAATTATCCTTACTGTCGTCTGTAGCTTCTTTAGTTTTCCATATCGGGCTGTCGGGAATTGTGCGTCGAGTAATCTCTCCGTGTTTTAAATTCTTAAGACTTATTTGCATGATGTAAGCAGACGATGGGTTTTTCGGGCGCCGCGCTCACGAGCCGCTCTCCGGTGCCGTAGGTTAATATTCTTGTTTTTGGTCACGCACGCACCAGCTTAGATTAATATTTGTGCTCAGTTTCGTGGATGGAGACTACTTTAAATCTTTTTTCTCTAGGTTTTTTCATCTTCATCTAAGCGATGTTATATGTTTAATATATTCGTTATTATGCTAATTGTACAGCTATGAACTGATTGCCATGTATTATTTATTAGACGACATTTATATATTTTTTAAAATTCAAAATTGGTTCTTTTTTAAGATTAATAATAGAAAAGGTCCTTGTTGACACAATATAAACAGGCCAGTCAAAATTTAATTGATTTTAAGTGATCTTATAATACATGATTATGGAGATATCCTTTCCTTAATATCAAAATTAGTAGATAACTTTTAAAATTACATGGTCATAGTCGTCTTCCACCGTTCAATCGTTTCACTTTTGGACTCGGATGCTTGGCTCTCACTATGAGAAGGATAAGGTCATAGTGTGCTTCGCTGGACAAGCGCGGTTTGGCAGACGTAAAAGTACCTAATACATTGAATAGCTTTTTACTCCCACTCAAACACAGATATAGACGGTAGAAGGTACGTTTAATAAGTCTGTATGTGTCGTAGCTGTCGATATTGAAGTTCTCGCTTCCGCGTTGTAGGCAGCCATCGCGCACCGAACGATGACACGCACCACTTCCTACTACCGGTCGGAATCACGTATCCCGTGCTCTTCGATCACTCATTGACTATTGACTCATTCACCTTCAGTCACTTCACCTTTCACGTATACAAAAGGCAAACACACAATAGAACAAAAGCAACGAACCAAATAGACTGCGTATCTTATTCCGTTCAGTTGTTAATTCTTTTTGGGTTCATACAATTCTTTTTTGATCGCAACGTTTTTGTGATGAAAGTTACCTAAGTAAGTAAGTTAAGTAAGTAAGTTAAGTAACATTCATAGTTAATGGGAGGATAAAAAAAAGGGGTGAATATTACCTCAAATTAAAATTATCTTTACCCTTATAAATTATTACGGATATTTATATGTTTCGTTGGGGTAGAACTAAGATCATTTCAGAAAAATCACACGCTAAACAACTCCAGTGTGGAGAAACACACCGTCTAATATCCTCCATGAATGCTGATTGGCAATTCGACCCACTGGTACAGTACAAAATCTAGTTTCATGGGAGTGATTGCATCCTATTCCATACTGAATACTTATTTTGTTTGCGATTGAATTCATGGTAAAATCAGGTCATTAAAACTTCACGTCGGTTCAATGCGCGCGGTGTGCCACTTGCGGGTGGACCCACAGGAACGGAGCTGTTGTGTGATGTAACGGCCCACGGGGATCGTTCCGTGGTTATTGCTTATGCGCTGAACTGATTATTATTATCGGCGGCAATTGTTATTACGTTGCCGAGAACGAAATAGGTTATTGCAGTAACGGTGTTACGTGCTTTGCAATTATCATTGAGGCCCTATTCTGAACTCGGTTTCATTCTTGATGTTTTGTTCCAGCTGCAATTTCAAAGTTACCATTTCATTCCCAGGTTAAAATGCACATAGGAATATTATTTTCTTTCGGACATTGTTAGTTACATTACATATTAACCGATTCATTTATTCCGCAATGGTTGTTTACAAGCGTTAAACAATACCGATCCAATTTTAGGTACTCTAGACAAATGCCGTTTGACTTTCACATCATTAATAATTCAGAGGGTCGCCCCTTGTTCAACAAAGTGACCGGCTCGTTTTACGTCCTTTAGTTTCTTAGATTATTATTTGTTCAATGTTATTTCAATTTTACTTAGAAATTTGTTGTGTTAGTTCAGTTTAATTTTGTCCTTTATAAATGTAACGGCACCCATTCGAAATTCCACCATTAAATACCTTACTTAACCCACTAGCACTAGACTCGCCTTTTTAGTTTTCATCGCTTTTAACCTTTTCCTCCTATGTCCAGGTCCTTCCCAATCTCCTAACAAATGGAGCGCCATCAACCTATCCAAATCCTCCAACAGAAATCTTAATACCCGCAGTAGATCCGCAACTAGAGAGTTGAGTCCCGATGCGTCTTACAAGAATATCATGACCATCTCAAAAAGTAACATAATAGAACCATCAAAATCGGGTCTCCTAAACACAGTGACGCAGCGTAAGAAGCAAGAAGAATCTCTCTTGCATCTCCCGTCTGAATCAAAAGTTAAGGGGCAGGGCTCGAGTAGATTTCTGAAGACGCCCGGGGATTCATCTTTAGATTTGAGACAAAGAAAGGAAAAGTTGGAGGAAAAAAAAAAGAGAGTAACTCTTTCTAGTCCAGATTTGACACGAGACGCTTTTGATTTTGAACTTAATCGAGAATACAACCCATGTTACTGCTCCCCGCGGAATAGCACAGTGGACACAGTGAGCGAGTTTATGTCAAGATGGGACAACTTGGTCGTGGTTCTCGCGTGCGCCGTTCTCACGATAGTGCTCCTCTCGACGCCCTTTTCATTTTTCTTCCAACGTCGCGATGGGCGGTAGATAAGTGTAAAATTATATATATTTATTATTGATTCTGTGCATTTATTTTTTATTATAACGTAGGATTAGGACAGACAAATTGATTTTTATTGAAGTAGAAAGTAAATCTTAAATTTGGTAAGCGTCCTGAATTTCAGTAAGGACGACTAATAATATATTCTAATACAAGTATCGAGACATAAGGAAATGTTGTAATATATTCGGAGGACAGCGGTCTGTGGCCAGTGATCACCCCCGCACTCCTGTCCCTTGACTTCTTAAATAAATCGTGCAATACGCATAATCCTAGAACCGCTATTCGTGTCTCTCTAAAAGTGTTGTACATTAAATATACTGTTCCTCCTCGCAGCAATTATTAGTTTATATATAATGGAAACACACTGTTCATTCAGACTTTTAGAGGTCTTCCACTGCAACAAGACGGTCCTAATGGTGGTGAACGTAATGGTAATGTTGGTAACGTGTTGGTAATGTTGATGAAAGTCTAAAACATTAAAATCTCATTCTCAAAATGACAAAAGTACTTACAGTACTTAATACTCCTGATTTGAGTGTACCTACTCGCCAGTTAAAAGTCGAAGTTAAGTAAAACTTGTATGTATGCTTTGATTACGACTGCCAGTACTGGGCTATTATTAGAATTTCATTGTCGGCATTGTTGGTACTTTTATTATTTTTTATTTTCGTTTACCATATACTACGGCCATATATATTTCTACGTAAAGCAACAGTTACTGCGCCAACTTGTATTTAGGTTTAAAGAGTCTGGTTGCCAGTTCGTACGTACTAAAGGCGACCATCCCAGTCATCAGTTGTCTGCCACTCCATACGGGTCTCTGCTGTAAGAGTACATTTATGTGACAATTTACCATCTTACAGAACATAATAAGGAAGTCTTCTTTCACGCTGTTTATCGTCACCTACCCAAAGTCATTGTTTTAATCACACCACATAACATGCGTGCCACGGACGTCCACAATACCGTGCATGGAAAACTTTTCTTTAATTGAATGTGCTCATTATCTCCGAGGAATTGTTTCACTTTATGTTCAAAGTTAAATCCTAACGTCACACTTGCGTCGAAACCTTGACATTTGCAGGGCGAGGTTTATTAAAACTTTGTCCTGAACGAAACGTGTGCTAACTTAGCATTAATACTGTAAATTGTCGTGAGTGTGATTGGATTGTTTGGTATTAACATATTTCACCCTTTCGCTGTTTCTTTTTAAAGATGTTTTTTCTAGTTTCTTTTTTTGTCTAGAAATAGTCAAGTCAATATCATTTTAGATAGAGCGAATGTTTTGTCTGAATATTTAAAAGGCACATCTTTTCCTATTAAAATGCCACTTCGTCTTAATATTTTAATGGCGATGCTATTTTTCTTCGGAACCGTGTTCAAAAAAGGTCAGCAAGTTATTGCTATGCGAACTCTATATATACTTTTGCAATTTTTTATGGCAGCGGTACAAAAAACACTCGCGAGATATAGTGTTCACTTTTTGAATCAACCTGTTTAACATTTCCAAGATTTGATCGCTGACGTCAATCTGGTTTCGCCCTTGGCATTGGTGTGGCCAAGCGTAGTTAACGTGATCCGTAAAGTCATTAGCGGGCCATGTTTATTCATATGTTTGAAGTACGTATCACGAGTACACAGCGAACCGTCTGCTAATATTAGTGCATTGTATCCTGTGTCGTTTCCATTTTTATTGTAATCGTATATTTTCCCGCCTAACTGTTTAATCAACATAAAAATGGACATGGTGTGAGTTTAATAGATTGTTTTTCTTTCACTATAAGTTTGCAGGTTGGTTGCAGTTTTCCTATAAATGCTGTGATGTGGAAGGAGTTCCGATTCACATCACCTGTATTTGAATTCGAAATAGAAATGTCTTTATAAATTTCACAAAGCGAGACACTTATTTGTGTTTAGATTCAGACTTGCAAAAAGCTCTGATCCATGCAAGAATACATTTACATGTATGTACATACATAGTGTTACCGTTCCTATGCCTTCTTGTTTCGAAGCTATATTTATGGATGTGCTACGACTGAAGTAAAAATATGTTGTAAAACTGTACTAAAACGTAACATCATGCTTGTAATCCCCGAAGAGGTAGACAGAGGAGTGGAGTACACTCCCACGTTTCATCAGTTACGTTTACGTCCCATGGAATAGGCGGTGAGCCTATTGCCATAACCGGGCGCTAATCCAGACTCTGAGTCACTACTAGAAATTCTAAATTAGAAAAATCCAATAGTACCTGTCCCGGGATTTGAACCCAGGACCTCCCGATCGGCAGTCGCGCTTGCAACTACTCGACCAACGAGGTAGTCTATTATAAATATATATATTGTAATACTAAGATTTCTCATCAAATGTTAGGGATAGATATTATTAACATTGGCTTACATTCGCTACAATTTCTTTTTATGTATTTTATTTTGTCTTTGGGTCGGTTAAACTTTAGCCTTCTCGCAATTTATGTAATCAGGTAATATAAACAAAATTATTAATTTATCTTAAACCTCTTGTCTAAAAATCTTAGGTTCGGTTTCATAATTGTTATTATTAACAACGTGACCGGAAAATATTGTGAAGTTACTTTTATTTTTTCTCTCGACTCTTTATCGAGCAACGAGCAACGATCTAATATGAATTCAGAATGAATGAACCGATCTACAGTTTACATTCACACCTATTTTTAGCCTGAACAGATACAAAAAAGTTAATATTACACCAGTGTGTTTAAAATATTCGGTAGATACTTGGACGAAAACTGCGCAGTGAGTACCTACGTTTCATGTATTCGTATGTATTGTGCGCATTGTATAGTATACAATTTTTTTTTTATACTCAATAGGCCAGCTTTTGGCCACAGTTTTGCCTGATGGAAAGCAACGATGTGGCTTATGATGTAGCAAGCTTGCCTAGTAAATGCCTATTCACATTAAATTTTAAGATTTTACCGCAAATAAATTTTATCAAAGGCTTTTAATAAAATCTATGCACGGAAATAAATTATCATTACCATCTACTCATCTCAGGGCTTTTCACATATAGAAAGGGTAAGAACATAGTCTGCCATGATGGTAAAGTACGGGCTGGCAGAATATTACAGAATGGATTTTTTTTTCTGTCATCTTAAATTATACGTACTATTAATGGGAACTAAGATACTACTCTCTCTTTCTTCACTCGGTCCTTCAATGCTGAGGATCATGACTCCAATGGGAATTATTTCTGGATGCTTCAATCATGCTTGATTTTCATAAAGCAAACAACAACTTTAACATATTCAATGTTTTTCACCATCACCAAGGATTGAATGGCAGAAAATGACACTAGCATTTAGTCCGCCGGTGGTACACAAACGATGAAAGGTAAATAAATAAATGAATAAATAAATATTCTATGGATTGTCGCAATGCTGCATTGTGTGCTATCTTCACTGCAGTCGCTTAAAAAATTAATTCCCTGAAAGTAAACCAGTGTGTAGGCGCGCGACACCCACGCACTCAGAGCGTAACTAATGATGATAAACGGCTGGATTTACTGCTGGACTTGCTGGAAGGACTTGCTCCACTGACATTATACGTGTTTTATCGCTCCACGCATATGTCAAGTGAGGTTACTTAATACCCCTATCACGAAGAAAGTTGTAGGGACGATGTTCTACTTCACGCTGTATTGGTTTTGTGATATTTAACTGCCTAAGCTTTAGCGTTGGGCGCTGTTTGCTGCAAAACAGAAGTACGCTGGTCCATCTCGGTTTGCAGAGACATATTATAACAGCTGTCGGTGTCAAAGGAACTATTAGTAATATAAAGTTCGATTACGAAATGTTTCCATGGTGTCCATATTTTGGGTATGTCATTTGTTCGTCCCAATTTTAAAATAATATTGTATGGTAAGTAATAGGTACAAATAATTTTAGATGCAAAAATTGTTGAATATGTTGGTGAAATGTAATACCCGTCGTGCTGGAATTTTTGAAGCACAAAAGCTCTTTAATGATAAAAGGCTAAATTGTGTAAACTCCTATTTTTAGCACCGATATGTTTACCGACAGACGGGCGACTCGTTTCCATGGTGGATCCAATGAATAACTGACGTATTGAACGGCGTTTAATTCTACTGCGTCGCTGCTTTTCTGGAAAATTCTATGAAAAAGTATTCCATTGGATCTGGTAATTGGATTTTATCGAGTCGACGGGGATCTGGCGGACGTTTGTGATTTAAATGAAAATGGCACTCCATTTTTACACACTTGTATAAATTACAAATGGTATAGGACTAAATTAAAAACGATGTATGTGACAGGTAATTGAGCGAGTGTTTTATGATACTATGGTATCATATAATCGAATAGACTTGTGGGTATACTAATTCTGGAATTTTTCATATCAATATACATAGAGCAATGCTTGCACTTTTGAATCCCGGTCTCAGAAGAGCAGAAAGCTAGCGAATAGGACGTCCTGCGTCAAGATGTCCTACTCGAGAAGGATGCCGAGGATCTCTAACAATCATAAGACAAAATCATAGAAACGGGTACTCTGAAATTTTTCGGATTTCCAAACGAATTCTATTTCAAATTTCATATTCATTAGATTATTAGATCAGTAAATTGTTTACGCTTTGCAAAAATATTATATAGATACATACAAAAATATTGTCACAACTATTTGCCGTAGGGGTAAGCAGAGATTACGGATTTTCAAATGCAACCGATCTGGCAGACTCCGCAAAAATATTATGTACAAGCAATTTTACACTACCGTGACACAATAGTTTACATAACAGGAAAGGTGTCGTGTCGATCGCGTGACATGCACGATATGTGACATTCACACGACTACGTCAGAGATGACGGCGGTGACTCGCTCTAAGCCGTATTGTGTTTCCTTATGGAACAATCGGCGTCTCAGTACGTTGAATGTCTGTTTACATACCATGTGACTTGGTTCACCGCTTTTTATTTGTTGAATAAAAATATTAAGTGATTACTGCTCGTTAAGACTACGGTCATGATAATTCGCCGGTACAGTTGTTGGTAATGTCATATTCAACAGCGTCTACCTACAACATGAAGGTATTATAGTAGGCAGGCAAACAACGCCGTTTTATAAATATAATATAATAATACTATGCTTTTCTCTCTCATAAACCCTTTGTGTCACTGCGGAAAAGGGTCTCCCCTTAGAATGAAAAGGGTTAAGGTCGCGAAACGCTTATGTAAGTTACATGTATATGTAAAAAGTTCAAGATAAAATAAAATTATTATATATTTATTCTATAATAAGCGACTAAGAATTTCTACTGTGTACGTATGTATTTATATAAATGTGACATTTTTTGATACATTTATCCTCGCTTGAACCTTCAAACAGTCCTTAATACCTCGAAAAGCGGGTCAACGTTTCGCGGTAAAGGATAAATGTATTTAAGATGATATAACGCTAGCTACGATCTAGAGAAAGTAAGCCATCCATTAGTCGAGGACGTCGGAGAAATGTATGGATAAACGCAAAGCCTTGAATTTCGCAAGGATCTTCGGAGGGCAAACGTCGAGCTATCTGGAGCTACTTATAGAAGTTGAATCAGAAGCGTGAGGATTTACGTCGACTAATGTTCAACACAGCACAGAAATGTATTATTGGGGTTTTCTAACTTGATATTCCCTGTAGTCAATCAGAGTCTGGATTTGTGTGTGGTTTATGACGATAGGTTCACCCTATCCATGGTGGAACGTACAATGAACCAGTTGAAACGTCGGTGTGTACTGACTCTTCTGTATACCCCTTCTTTGTAATAACGGCGTGATGTTATGTATACAGAAATACCTTTTTCGAAAATGTCCCAAACCTACCCTAAAACGGGTCAAGACTTCAATGTTCCGCTACGTTTTATTTACCGGTACAGTTGTTAGAGCTTTCTCTTAAATAAATGATCTGGAAAGAAGATTGAGATGGAGTACACACGAGTGGAACTGCACACCTGCCACTTAGATTATTAGTTTCGGCAGCGTTTTCATGGATAATACTCATACAAGCCGTATCTGAGAGGACAGATCTGCCGAGTAGACCAGATAGTTTTATTATTCCTTTAGAGAAAATCCACATATTTAAAGTCAGTGTGTGAGACGTAAATTCAACTGACTTTTTGCTTTGCCATTTGACCAATATTTTTAATGATACCAATATTTGTGAAATACAACATGTAACAGTGTTTAACGTAAGTTTGATCTTATGGCATGTCAGACTGACCCTTCTCCTGACAGGAGACCTCTGTCCAACAGCAGACGGGTAAAAGGTTGTTGATGATTATTATAACAATTGAATGATTAACGAAGTGGCTAAAGCTATACCAAATTCTTTCTTTAAACTGCAGCGCACATAATGTTAAGAACGTAACGGTATAGGCAGATGTATTAGATCACGAAATGTATTACCATGGTCTGTTGTGGTAGCAACGCGTCTGATATTAATTTAATGAACAATTTTAATTCTCATGAAGAGCTTAGGAGCTCATGAGGAAGGGCCTCGTACAGGTCCGGAACTAGTCGGGCCATCCCGAAAAACGTACGTGAGTTAAGCCGGTACATTTTTAATCATGTGTGTACTCATGAAAATTTAATAGTAAAATTTTAATTCTTTTCGAGGGTAGGCGTAAATGTCTGCAAACCACAGAAAACTTTCAATATTCAGTCCCAAGCGGCGCATCACTACTTCCATTATACTAAAATGTATCGATTGATTAGACTGGCTCCAGCGGTTAAGAAATCGCGTTTTAATAATATGAACACGTGAGATTCGGTCGTATATTACATAAATAGGTTTGCTGTTTGGTTTGTTGTTATTGGAAATTGGTTTAGGCAATGTTAAATGTATTTATTATGGGCTCACTTACCGTTAATACAAATATTTTTTTCGCAACAAATATATATAGGTACACAAAGATTCTACAATTGTAACGAGTCCATCGTATTTGGCTACAATTAGCATGTAATTCTCAATGAATTCTATGATGTCATCTTAGAACTAAGAATTAAGAAGATTCATGTCGTTAAACTCTCTTCTCGACCAAAATGTTAAAGTACTGCCTTTGACTTTAATGTTGCTATAGATTTGCTACTCATTTTAAAATAAATCAATTGTTAATTAGAACCAAGCAAAACAGTTAACATGAGATAATATAGAACATAACTTTTCTAGTTTCGCCAAACTCCGCTTCACAATATGTTCAGCGCTGGCAGGCCGTACAGATGTTCACAGCTTCCTGCTATGGCCGGTGACCTCGTTCCCGCCAGCCTTGACCCTCCCTGTTAAATGCACAAAGATTTATCTCGCACCGCTCGGGGCGACAAAAGGAACCTTGTCGGATACAGCAATTGTCTACTGCAAACGGAGCCTTGTTACCTTGAACTTGTGTTAAATTTGCGCTGTGCCCGATACGTTGAGATACACGCAATGCGGGCGTAATACTTTCTATTAAAAGTAGTGTAGCGCCGATACGGACGGGCGTTTTTTTTATACAGATAGTTTAGGTTATTGCTAGTATCATTGTTATATGAAAATGGTTGATCCATTTAATAATTGTGGACTGTCAAAGATTTCAAATTCTATCGCCGTC
This sequence comes from Croniades pieria auraria, assembly GCA_018248815.1. Lineage (NCBI taxonomy): Eukaryota > Metazoa > Arthropoda > Insecta > Lepidoptera > Hesperiidae > Croniades > Croniades pieria. The sequence goes on from DWJK01000810.1 coordinate 14,049, forward strand.
TAATTTTGCCGTTACGAAAACCTGGAATAAAAGTAAAAAATGTTTACTAAGGCGTGTGAAGTCTGCCAACCCGCACTTATTCGGCATGGCAGACTGTGGCTTCATTTCTCTCATTCTGAGAGGAGATCCGTGTCTGGTAGCGGAACGATAGAGGGGTTGTTGACGAACGACTTTGAATTGTTCAAAACAAAAGTGAACAGATACTTCCTTGGTCGGTCTACTGCTTTGCTAAGTTGCACATCCATCACGTGGATAGCTCCCAAATTAGAGTTTACAGTTAATAAAAAAATGTTTGCCACATGCCATACACGCCCAAGAAACATGGCTCTACCGTAAATATTGTGGCGATAGTGAAGTAACACCATACAGAGTAGTAATACAATGACGCATTTTACCGAATCGGTCTTAGCGTACGTTGTACAGACATATGGAAAGCATGTAAATAAAATGCCCAAACAGCCACAGACTCGTCGTCATGCGTCACCGCCGTCGCCCTACTGTGGAGCCGCCTCTCAGTCTGCTAAGAAACGTATCATCTTATACTAAAAGGTTGTTTCATTATCATAATAAAATTCCCATTCACGTTATGATGAACTATGTCGTGACCGGCCGTCGACCGAAAAGTAAATAACAGGGTTTATTTAGATAAATGATTTGATTTTGGTTCATTTCAGTTTATTGTATGTGCTTTGTTTCTGAAAAATAAAAGGCTCTGCTGTAATCCACTAATTTTTTTATTTAAATATCAAACAAATTACTTTTCTATTACCTTATTAATTTATCGTTAAATGAGACGATGCGGACCGTTTTCTCTAATCGATATTCATTTAGTTATCAGTAGGTAATTGAGTAGACAATTTAAAAACATTCTACATTAATAGTATTAATGACGTAAATAGGTACAGGAGGTAAATGAGAAATATATGTAAATACATGTGGTGTGAAAATACCCACGCTTTCTAAATCAAAAGCACTTTTCAGTGTTACATCTGAATGTCCGCCGAGAGACAGGTCCAATTGTCTCGACAAGCGCTCCGCTCTGCGGGTCGCGAGCTGCACGGCTATATCGTTTTTAACATTTTTATAGTCTTGAACTTTTCTAACACTCGAAATTTATAGATAATTCAATGTGACAATGTTTTTTTTTTTATTTATTCAAACGCCTATATATTCCATGTAGTTAATGATTATCTAGTATTCGCTAGGCATATCCACTTATAACTACACATACCATAAATGGAGCCAGTGTTTGGCTAGAGTGGTATGTATGGAGCTGTGTAGAAATTTAAAGATTTACCTAATTACTACACATGTAAGCTGTGCGTGCCACTTCGTACGCCTAGATTTCGTAAGTTTTAAAAAAATCAATTGACAAAACTTCTTCATTTGTTAACCGATTTAAATGAAAAAAACACTAAATGTTAAAAGTGAAGTAGATCATAATATAATTCTGAAAACTGCATTCAAATCGGATAAGTCGTTTCCGAGATTAGCGTGTATAAACACACAGACAAACAGACAAAATGAAAAAAATATTGTTTTGGGTTCTCTTGCGTATGTAAAGACAAAGGCTCCTCATTATGAATTTATAAATATATTTGCCATGTACAGACAGCGATCAGTTACAGTTTTATTATATGTATAGATGAATATTAACAATAAAACATATTCGGGATATCTTCGCACACGGCCACCTTACACCGAATGCTAACTAGACAGGTACTAAATATAGGTATATAGGTTTTTCGTCCCGGTACAGAACATAAAGTGCTTATCACATACGTATTTATCTCGAACTAGAATCGAACCTACAACATCCAACTCAGCACTTGAGATCGCTAACCACTAAACCAACATTCCAGTCAGCGTATATGAACATTTTGAATTAATTGCGTACTCAACTGTAATGGAATCCCTGGAATTGATTATATAAAAATGCTCCAATAAATCCTATCTCGGCCAGCAAACGTTCAATTTCCACTCCGAAATCCCGCAGTTCGTGCCCAGTGTTTCCAGGTCACGGCCGGATCACGCTTTTTATTCTCTATCATATTTATATTCACTATTTAAGTGGTAGGTATCATATTTATTTTATTTAAGTAATGTCTACTACGTATTAACATTATTTCGTGCTGCTGTAACAAACAATCTCTACCACGATGTATCGGAACAAATTATAAATGTCATAAACAGTTACCCTTTTTAATAGTACCTGATTCACCTTTGTAATAGTAGCAGAAGGACAAAGGGTCATTAGGTCGTTAAACAAATGACAGTAGCAAAAGGGCTTCAAATGGCTACAGCTGGTCACCGCATTGTATCTGCAGGTTAGCCGTCAGGTTACCAATATACGAGTATCTGCTCTATCTAGTTTGGGATCAGATGGACCTATGTAGCAATATATGTACATATAATTAAAGCTTTTCCAGCCTATAATACTATTATTGAATTATTTCCCTGATATTATTATTAAAAGTTAATTTAAACGGGCTGTTCATTCCTACACAATTTTTCGCAATAAACTCACGCGTCCGGCGCGGGTCACGACCGAACTCGAGCTTCCTGCCTGGGTTCCGGTTGCTCCCCGCTATCTGCTCTCAGAGGAAATTTGGTACTAATCCTATTCTACTGAATAATTCTATGAATAATACGAAACGGAAAACTGATGATATCACTCAACCATTTTAAACCTTAAGCTGTGTTTTTGCCGAAAAAAGAAATCCAGTCTGTTAGGATCTTGGTAATTTTGTAGTCGTTATTACATAGCGAAGGGAAACTTAATAAGATCATGAAAAGACAGCGGGAATCCGCTAGCTTTCGAAGGCTCAAATGCATGTAGTGTTACGCCGAACAGAGAGAGGCGTATGTCCAGCAGTGAACCTACAAATTTTAAAAACTTTAAAAATGGAATCTTACTAAACCTTCCTCGCGAAGAGTACAAAGTACAAAATGTTTATGTAAATTCCAAGCTGAGTAGATGCGAATATATACTGTTATAACATTTTACGTGATAAGTAGCAACATGTCGATACTAATGAGGGCTGAACGAAACCGCTTCCGTATTTGCATATTTTTTTTATTCTCACAACACAGACCAGTACACGTTGGACAGCGAGTACATCAAGAGGAATCTGGGAGAGCTGACGCCGATGCAGGAGTCCAGGCTGCTGCAGCTGCGGAAGTGGATTGCTGATTTACAAAAGGGAAAAGTGAGTTTTTTTCAATTACACTTATTGTAAACTTTACCGACACTAGTTACTTTTACAATTACTTTTACCAATAATTTGACATTGCTGCCGCGGTCGCGCCTGGATAGTCACCAAGGACTTTATGTAATGGAAAAAACACACTCAATATTTTGTAAACAGACCGAATACGTGGTCGTACACAGCCACTGTTGTCTATGATGGAATGATTTAGCCAATATGTATAACTGTCCTTTTTTCATAGATGGCGTTATATTAAGTATGTTCTGTGACATTATATGATAATATTTTTTTTCCATATAAAATACGTTAATTGCCTTCCAATATAAATGTTACAATGTGATTTTTATCAAACTCCAATATGAACATGTACATATCGCTGCTGTTATCATAACCTTATATTGAATGTCATATCCGGACATCATCACACGAGCGGCGAGTAAAATAATGTTAAAAATTATAATGATATCTCTGTCGTGATTAAACACACCATTTGTAGATATTATTAGATTACCGATGGAAGGCCGCCTAATGAAACATTGAAGTTGTTTTACCCCGAGGACATGTCAGTCACTACGTCAAATTTCTGCAAAACCTTTAGTATTCGCCGCTCTTCAAACCCGATGCGGAATTAAATTTGGTTTATTTTGTAATTTTTTTTTGTTTATCTATTTGTTTATGTCAGTGTTCATTAGGACACTGTCAGTGTGCATTTTTTTAATCAGGCGATTCTTTTTTTAAATTAGGGAAACGGTATTGGATTAGTGCTACTACACAGATAATTAAAATTGAACATAAGTAAATATATACCTGACAATAAGGATACAAAAACAATATTATATTTAGTCAATTACATTATTGTTGTCATGTCTACATTAATTGTTATTTAATGAATTCATTAATTAATTTTGAAATAGATTAAATCAACATTTACGTCATTTTAAAAATGACGTAAATGTTGGAAATTAAATTAAAATGGAATAACCTTGAAAATCGTATTACTCAAGAAAAACATTTTTTTTTCTTGCAACACATTTCACGTTCCACACATGAGCTCGGATCATTCCCGCTCCCCGGTAGACCTGTGATGTACTCCATGGGGCTACCAAGCCACATATTTAAAAAAGGTCTAAAATTCGAAATAAAGTGTCTAAACCAGTTTGATAATTTAAACTTACACATCATTTGTCTGAAATAAACATAAGCACTGCAGTTATAAGTCAGTATCACTTTTACGATGGATACGATGGTCCAGGTGCCAAGTGACACGACCCTGCTACGGTTTCTGCGCGCGCGCGACTTCAACGTGGAGAAGGCGCGCGAGATGCTGTCGCAGTCGCTGCTGTGGCGCAAGAAACACCAGGTGGACCGCATTCTCTCCGAGTACGAAACGCCCGACGTCGTGAAGCAGTACTTCCCTGGCGGCTGGCATCATCATGACAAAGGTTGCTTTATAAGTCTAAAAAGAGATCAGCAAATTTCTGAATTGTCAGTCAGATTAGCAAGTATTTGAATCGCCAGTCTTCGTCATTTTTAAGTCCATAATGGCAACCATACTTCACATTTTGCTATTGATTTTATTTATCCATAATTTTATCAATATCTTTCAACACAATCTCCACTGCGTATATCTACTAACTGAGCATCCATTCAAATATATCTTGTCTTATCATTGGGGAATTTTGCCCATAATCTCCACGCTGGGCATACGGGTTGGAGATCCCAGGGCACGGCTTTTCGCACCGGCACCGCTATTGCGCGTCGGCGGCCAGGGTTTTTAGCCGTGCCAGTGTAGACTGCGGTATACCGCCATCCGTTGCTCATTAGGAGAGGCCTATGTCCAGCAGTGGACTGAGATAGGCTGATGACGTTGACGATATCATTGGGAACTTAAAAAGCATAAAATTAAAGCTAGAACGAGACTGGTACGATATTATTAATTATTGTTTAAAGTATTCTGCGGTTAAACCGTTTAATAAATCCAAGTAACCTTTTCACTTGCAGACGGACGTCCTCTGTACATCCTTCGCCTCGGTCAGATGGACGTGAAAGGTTTGCTTAAATCTATCGGCGAAGACGGTCTCTTAAAGTTGGTAGGTGATCTATTGCCGTTATATTTATTTTGTAATACCTCTATAGTTCACAGGTAACATTGTTAAATGTTACCTTTATAACAGTGTTAGCCTAGTGGTTAAGGATTCAGCCTCTCACTCCGGGGGTGTTGGGTTCAATACCATGGCGCGCACCTCTTTACGATAGTCGGTTTTAAGTTTAAATATCATTTGCTAACGTTGAAGGAAAACATCGTGAGGAAGGCTGCACACCTTGATATTTATAAAAAAAAATTCTAAGGTGAATGAAGTCTGCCAACCCGCACTTGGCCAGTGTGGGGCAGACTATG
>DWJK01000811.1:0-19644 GCA_018248815.1 Croniades pieria auraria
GGCCCGAATCGTCAACGACCCAGGAATCACCGAAAGACTAGAAAGCATAAGCCTCCGGAGGGACATAAGTTCCCTCTGTGTATTCTATCGGCTTTATAATGGTGAATGTTCTGAGGAGCTATTCAGTCTAGTACACCTAGTACCACCTTTTCTCCATCGTACCACGCGCCGAAGAGTGAAGTTCCATCCGCTTCACCTGGATATTCGCGCTCGTTCTTACAGCGGACGTGTAAAATGTGGAATGAGCTTCCTTCTGAGGTATTTTCGGAGTGCTATGATATGAAGTTCTTCCAGAGAAGCGTGAAAAAAGCTCTCCTTCAAAGCCGGCAAAGCATTGGCAACGCCTCTGGTGTTGCGCCTGTCCATAGACGACGGCGATCACTTACTATCAGATAGCCCGTCTACCTATTTGCTCGCGTTGAGGATAAAAAAAAGAATGAAGTCGCCGACAAAACTAGTGATAAATAAGTAGTAATAGTCTAAACACACCCAACAGACCTTTCCAGTGACAGTTGCAGAAGGAATAAGTGACAGCAAGAGGGAGGGTTGCCAAGGTTATGGTACTTGGAATAATTTCCCGGAGGTCGACTTTGATGTTTAAACTGTATAGTAATGATAGATTTACTTAAGATTTAACCACTAAATAAATAGCTCACAGTACACCTTACCCATTATTCTTCCAGGCCCGTCACGCCGGCAACAAGGAGACAATAGGATGTGGGGCGCTCATGAAGATGCTGCTGAGTGCAGCGCAGACGCTTCCGCTGCACGTGGGCCGCGTGGGTGAGCGCGCGCCGCCGCTGTGCGGGGCCGTGCCCGCTGACCCCGGCCACATCGCGCGCCCCGGCGACGCCGTGGCGGCGCTCGTCCGAGTCTCGGAGAAGGAGGAGAATTGGATCTTGGCGGAGGTGAGGTTCGAATGCGGGGACTGCTGTCCTAATCGACTGTACACCGAGATATAAAACAATAATGTATGCGTTACGGATGACTATGAGGATAAAAATATTTGGCACCCAGCGGTCACCATCTACAAGTAAGATGTCCCTAAACATTTAAAACATCAGACCCGACGTCACGATATCGCAGTAAGCAACCTTCACATAATGATACAGAGTCGAAGGGGACTCATCGTACTGTACTGTAGGTGGTGAGCTGGCTGCCCGCGCAGGGCAAGTACGAGGTGGACGACATTGACGAGGAGCAGAAGAACCGGCACGTGCTGAGCAAGCGGCGCGTGGTGGCGCTGCCGCTAATGCGCGCCGACCCGCGCACGGACGAGGGCTCGCTGTTCCCCAAGGGCGCCGTGGTCATGGCGCTATACCCGCAGACCACGTGCTTCTACCGCGCCATCGTCAACCGCCTGCCCGCCTCCGCTGCCGAGCCCTACGAGGTCCTCTTTGAAGTGAGTTTCGTTCCTATGACATCTTTCGCCCTCGACATCGTCTTATTGAACACAAAGTTACTGTACACGAAGTTAGATACAAAATTATGTACGTCCTTTATGCTTAATTGATAAACGTAACATCACGCCCGTAATCCCCGAAAGGGTAGGCAGAGGAGAGTAGGACACTCCCGCTTTTCATCGGTTACGTTTACGGCCCATCGCGGGGTAGGCGCGAGCCTTCTGCCACATACCGAACACGGATCCAGACTCCGAGTCGCTACTAGAAAATGTGTTAGAAAAATCCAATAGTACCCGACCTGCGATCTCTCGGTCGGCAGTCGCGCTTGCGACCACTCGACCGCTGAGGCAGCTTATTAAATGCGATAATAAGAGGCAGTGAATGTTGACGAATGGCCGCCGGGCACGCGAACGGCGCGTAGTAATGCAGTGCGGGGTGGCAGGACTCGTCGTACGCGGACGGCTACTCGCCGCCCGAGCGCGTGGCGCAGCGCTACGTCATCGCCATCAAGGAGGGCAAGGGCCGCGCCGCCTGACGAGCCGCCCGTCGCAGCTCGCCCTCGCCGCTCGCCGCTCCTAGCCCGCCTCGCAACTTTGGACAGCGGTAGAGTGCGATGGTATCGTTGATACCTGTGATTTGTGCTCTTTCATATTATTGTTAAATTATATTATACCCCTTACTAATGTGAGTAGGTGAGACGTTATGCGCGTAAATTATAATAATGGTACGTTACGTGAAGCATTTTTGAGCTGCGACGGTTATAATTCACGAATATTGTTGTAATATTAAATGATTAAGAATTTATCGGGTGTGTGTAAATCGAATGCGTATTAGTTTACAGTAGTGACTTTTATAGTTTACTTAGACAGACCCCTCCTTCCGTCTATGTGACGCATTCCAAAATCAGCAATCACTGCTGTATACATAAAATAAGCATTACTGTAGTCACTGTTGCCCAGTTGATTAAAATGTATCTTGGTTTTGACTTCCTATAAATAAATATATACAGATCACAAAAATATCAATTCATTTTATAAATCAAAGTAGCTAATAAAGAACACTTCGACGTTCAATGATCAGTGAATTGTACGCGGGAGTAGAAAAGATGCTCTTATACATTTATTGTAAAAATGCAAAAATATAAAAGTAGCATTTGACGAAATCCCGGTTTTCAGGAAGTCCATATTTGAGATAAACAGATTCCATAACACATGTACAGGTGAATTAAAAGGATTTGTTATTAGAATTAATTATTATTATAAGTAAATATTCAGTATAAAGAGAATGGTTACGTAATGATTTCCTTGTATATATAATAAGGAGAGGTGAAAACTGCAAATTGTTTTTTTATTTGTATTTTCTTTTTTTTCTATTGAAATTTTTTAGTTGCATTCTAGAGAACTTGTTAAAAGCTTTTATAATATCCGGAGAAATATGAGATTCAGTTACTTTTTTTATTTTATTGACTATTATTTATCCTACATATTCGGACACTTACTAGTCTATGATAAAAACCATTGGAAGACAAAGAGAGCACACTAAAGACCTGTAAAATATACATAACTCTCAGAACTTAGCTGGGCACCTCGCTATGGTGTCGTAACACTGGTACTGACTCGATTGAAGCCAATAACGGGATGCATCAGAAGGCGGAGTCAGGTGGTGGGGGGAAGCGCATTCCTCGCAAGTCTAGGTTGATTTGTGCATGTTTTATTATAATTAAACATAAGTACTTATGTGCCGTAATGTAGTGACAACTAACTGCAACACATTGGGACATTGAATGCAGTTTAGGTTCTTTATATTAAATTTAAATTCTGAGCTCATTATTCAGCCAATTTCAAATTTTGATGAAGCCCATGCACAAGACTAAGTGCATTATTGTTATGTTTAGTTTCTTTAATCGTTCTCCCATTGTTGACGATCGTGACTCAGACAGCCGATGGCTTGTCTCCAACTAATCCGGGCCGTCGTCTGCGGCGGGCGGCGCTCGACTTTAAATCCAGCTTTTAGGAGATCTGCTCCGACCAACTCTCGCTTTAGACCTCTGAACTTTCTTCGACTTTTCTCGTCACTACCGGTTTTTCTAAGTTTTAAACTCTCTTCATGTTATGTGGCCAAAATAATTCAAAACAAATGACAGACGTTAGGCGTTTTCTATTTTGAGTTCCTTGGCGATAGACACGTTCGTGCATTGTGCTGTCCAAGGATTTTTTAGCAAGCGGCGAGAGTACATTTCGAAAACGTCGATCTTCTGAATGACGGCGGCTTTAAAAATGCAGGTCTCAGCCCCATAAAAAATATGGGAAAGACGAAGACGCGGACGAGATGCATTTTAATCCAGTTCATTTAGGTCTGTGTCTACTTCTTGAATTCTAAAGATTCCGTTTCTCCGAGGTTAGTATTTTATTATAAACGCTCTTCTATTTTTAAATGCTTGTCATTCGTAAGAACAAATCAAAATTGCATGCACTATCTGGTTTGAATATATAAATATCCGGTTCATCTTCATTTCCCATGCCGTCACTACTTTACGTTGTGGATTAATAATAGTATAATATGGTACTGTGTTCGAAAAAACATAATTGTAGAAAAATTTGCCTTTTATAGGAATTGCAGTGAAAAATTCTTATAAAGCTATCCTATTTAAGGAGAAATTTCCTAAAAATTCGAAATTACGTGACTTAGGTTGTTTTTCCCTTGTCATCCATACCATGACACTATGTAACATCACCCCGACTCCTGATGATAGTCGTTTTTTTACAAATATCCAATTGTTTCTTATAATTAAAGACATTTATAACTAGGCAATTGAAAAAAAAAAAAAAAAACAATTGTTAAAAAAAAAATATTTAGTACAAAAATTCTAATCTAATCATTATGCAAAAGCTATCATTATCAGCCTATTTTCGTCCACTGGTGGACATAGGCCTCTCCAATAGCACGCCACTGAGCTCGATCTTCAAATCGTCGTATCCAATTGCTGGCAGCCACTTTGCGTATATCGTCACTCCATCTAGCTGGTAGACGTCCTACTCTACGTTTGTCAAGATGCGGTCTCCACTCCAGAACACGTCTACTCCAACGGTTATCGGTTCTGCGACAGATGTGACTAGCCCACGGCCACTTCACCTTGCTAATCCTTCAAACTATGTCGATAACTTTGGTTTTCTGTGGGATCGTCTCATTTCAGATTCGATCCTTCAGAGAGACGCCGAGCATAGCCCTCTTCGTCTATCCTCTTTCATTGCCTAATAAGGCAAAATCAGTAGGCTGTAGTAGAGTAGTTTGGTCTGCATTAATCCATATGTATGTTTGTGCTGAAGCTATTAATATATGTACTCGTAAATGTAAAGTATCTGATGTGCAAATTATTCTTAACAAATTTAGGCCGAAGTCGAGATTGTGCTAAATTAATCTATGTCAAAGTTCAGCAGCAGTTGACTTATTTTTCGCAAAAAGATAGGTGCAATTGGTTTCTAATTCAATTAATTGTTCGGCACAAAAGTATGAATTTCCTAAATGTCGCAAAGCTTTTTGAGCAAAATCCACGGATACAGCTTTTAAACCGTTTTTTTAGAACTCCATGTAGAATCACAACCACCGAGAGCGTGTAATGCTGCCAAAACACGACAAATGTTTTCGCCTAGGGATTGAGCAGCCAAATGACACCTTGAATGAATTTCTTCTTGTATGAACCGTCAAACCATAAGACTAAGCTAATATTTAACTTTTCAGTTCAAACAATACTTCACGCAGTCCTCCATTTTCGACAATATTTAGCAAACAATGGAAAGTAAATTCGTCGGCGAGTTCACCGATGTAAACATTTCGAAGCGCGCAATTTTCGTTGTCATTATAGGGATTGCAAGCATTGAAATATTTGACGATATTTTGTATACTTTTTCGTCTTTATTGGTTCTAGATTGCGTCCATTCATTATGGTAATTAATGTCACTTGTAGAGTCTTCTTGCATTCCGACATATGATGAAAGAGCCTCGTGTATGTTGTTTTAAAATGGATAAAGGAGTAGCCATCTCTGCATCCTATCTTCAATTTTTGTTATACTGTTCAAACCTCCAGTCACTGCTGAAGATCGATTCTGAGACTGTTCTAATGCGATTTCATTTAGTTTTCCCTTCTTCACATTTGGCAGTTTGTAGCAAAATTTTCGCCGTTTTTTATTTGAATAAACCACTTAAATATAAGCAAACATAAACAATATTACATGAACACAAAAAAATAAACCGTTACGCATCAAAAATAGTTTTATACTGACTTACGACGCATCGGCCATAGAGCGGGGTGAAGGGCGGGGACGAGGGAAAGGGACCAACACAGCTTCTGACAACATGAGTTTTTTTTTAAATTTAGGATCATAAGTATAAGAATTTGAGCATAGTTGCCGATCCTCACATTTAGCATACTCTACTACCTTTGGCGCCTGCACTAAAAGACCAATTAGCATGATACGTTACGGTATTCAGTTGAAACTGCAAAATGTGAAATAACCTTAGATGTTTACAAAATGTTTATTAGATGTTATGAAAAATTTGTGGATTTGCACCTCTTGTTGAATGTAATTTCTAATTAGTTAACCAATGAAAGCCACATGACTATTGTTGCAGACATATAAAACACACAATAAAACACAGAAAAAATTAAAGTGAATTGTTTTTACTATTGTTAAGAGTAAATTCTACATAGAATACATGATAAAACAGTAATGTCCAGAATATACAATTATTTAATTTTGATTAAGAACAGTTAAAACAAAATTGATTTCTAGTGTTTGATCACTTACTTACTAAGAAGGGCATTATAATATTAATGGAAGCAAATAAACAGACTGATTAAACATTAGTCAATATGAGAAAAACTCCTCTCGGTAACATAACATGCAAATATGTACACTTTTTGATTTACAATATTTGTTCAAATTTGGACCACAAAATATCAGTCAGGGGAACATGAGACAATAAAAGAATATATTAGTTTATTGTGATATACAATCTGTAATTGATAACTGCGTCACACACGTGCATATATTTTATAGGTACACTTCACCTACAACTTGATGGATAGAGATTATAAACACTTTACAAGTCAGTTTACCTTAAAGTATTACTCCAACAGAACACTGACTGATATACAGCACTGGTAGAAGTGTCTACCAAACTGTCAACTGAGCAGCCAGTCACACAGGTAAGTTGAAATATTGACACAGCCATAACTACTCCATATAAGAACTTGTACCTTATATTAGCAATGAGCAACTTTAGAATATATGGCATATCAATACTATAAACATCCATCATAAATAATAAATGAGATCAATATAAATTAGCGGCAGCGTAACAAATTGCAGTTCAAAGAAAAACCTGGTAGTAACTTGATTCAAGACTTCAAATCGAACCGTGAAAGTTCTAAGAACTACATCAAAGTATATATTTTCCTTTGTAACGTAATACATAAAAAATTAAAATTTTGTTTTGAAATTCTCAACAAGTAGTACTCACTATACCAGGTACTTCCTCACTATTTTTATTCTTTACAATTAGATGTCCCTTATTCGCTTTCTTATTTGAACTGCAATATCTTGTTAAACTGGCATGGTACATCTCTAAGGCTCTCACATAATCGAAGACGCAAAAGCTGCAATAAATTGTGACAAACCATCAATTCAGCACCGACTCCTCACCTACACCTAAGTTTGCCTAGGGTCCCCGCGATGACCTAATATTTTTACCTCCTAATCGATCGGACCCACATTTCGTTCGTCAAATATTTTGAAAGTAATAAGAGAATGAAAAACCTAGAGAGCTAAAAGCAAAAATTTTTGGTACTAGATAAAATAAATAATATTCAATAGAAAATTTCATCGAGTCAATGAATCCTCACAAACACGGCGCCGAGAAGGAGCCGGCCGGAACAGGAGGGAGCGGCCAAGTCGACCTCGAACCTCTCCGGCGGTGGGCGGCGGAGCGGGCGCTACACGGCCTGGCGGTCGGTCATGAGGCCGTGCAGCTTGCGCGCCACGCCGGCGCCGGCCAGCCGCGCGCGCTTTAACACCTCGCCCTCCGCCGCGCCGCGCTTGGCGCCGCCCGCCCCTCCGCCCGCCACGCCCGCCTCGCACGACACCATCGTGTTGATCGCGTGCAGGTCCTGCCGCCGACGAACTCACGTTACACCTCCGACTCCCCGCGTGCTTCACCAAAAATCGCGTCTATGCTTCGTAGTAGGTCATGAAATTTTCGATATCACATCTGAGTCGGTACTCGTCAGGTTCCGGAGCATTGCGCAAAAAGTTTGCCAAAAAAAATGACGGTGGAATAAGAAAGTAGATGAAGATTAAGTTTGAAAGGATAAACGACGTATGTAGTACCAAAGATTCAGGAGATGTATATAAGTAGGAGTAGGACGTAATAGTAGGAATGCAGGAGCACCCGTTTGTGGAATTTCAAGGCCAAAAAACTATTGTTATCAGCGTCGCATAAGAATGAATGTGAGTTGAGAATGAGGAAATCACTTGTCGATATTTTTACTTACATTTATCATCATATACGATGTTTGTAGTAGTGGAGGAGGACTTCGAGGATATAATAGTACCTAGACACGGTGCTTTAAGGGGAGTGAAAGTAATAATATTTACTTTCACTTTTCGTAAAGGAGAGATGAAGATAGGAATGAACAGTAATTATTTCGAGTCACGACGTTCCGGTCGCGGGACCCGACACTACCAAGGTGGAATTCGGACCTCCGCCTCCTAGTCGTACAGGGAATTACGGCATGGAAGGAGGGCAGGTCCCGTCCGATCAACACATCCTCCAAAAAAGGAAGTCGAAACGATCACAGGGGCAAAACACAAAAATAGACGCGAAGTTCGCGAGGCCGGGTGGCAGTACCTTGGCGGGGCTGCGGCTGAAGCGGTAGGTGAGGTGATGCGCGGGGTGGTGCGCGGGGAGGTGCGCGGGCGAGTGCGCGGGCGGGGGCGCGGGCGGGCGCGCCAGCGGCTTGACGTAGAGCTGGTGGCGCTCCGACACGCGCTGGCCGGCGGGCGAGCGCGCCGCGGCGCCGCGCCCGGCCGGCAGCGGCGACAGCCCGCACTCCTGCGCACACCTTGTACTGTCGCGCGCTCTCGGTTCCTCGCAGGTACATGTATGTGTGCATTGTGCCTTACGAAATTTTGGTACCTTCCGATGAGTGATTCGTTTCCCCGAGGCGGACACGATTTAAAGGTTGTAAAAATCATACTCACGTCTTTGTGTCTTCCGGTGAATCTGAGTGCAAAATTCTGCATACATTGCACGTAAACCTTGTTATAAAAATTAATTAAGTCTCCTCTTTCTGCCGGTCCTGCAAGAGGTGGTCGTTTTATTTAGTTCCTCCTGATTCGTCTAACGATTTTGCACGAAATAAAAGTAACAAGAAAAATATGTACAATTTAAATTAATAATTCCATTTCCAATTTTTAGCATATAAGTATGTAATTATTTTATATGCTCTAAGATTTATTATTCTCCAAAGAATATCCATAAGAATAAAGATAAGCGGGATAAATTTGTGCTCTATGCCTCGCTCATAAAGGTCCTCACGTGACATTATAATCAAAATAAACAATTTTATGTATCGTCCTACCTTCTCCTGTACTCTGTTTGATCAATACGGATCTATATACATGATTGTCTGCCAGAGGGCGCTGCCTATAATAGCGCATTATGTCTGCGAACGTCCTCTCTACTGGATTGCTTGGACTATTTGATACCTGAAAATAAAAATAATATCACGTGACGGACGTCGCTCACGAGTTGCTAACCGTGGGGTGTGGGCGGGGTGTGAGGCAGACCTTGCAGATGACGTAGACGGCGCACATGAGGAGCTGGTCGAGGTGGCGGTCGCGCATGAGCTGCGTGTGGTGCACGACGGAGTGCTCGAGGCACGTCCAGATCTTGCGCTTGAGCTCGTCGTCGGCCAGCCGCAGCCGCGTGCACAGGTCGTTCATGCGCACCACCGCCAGGCTGTAGAACTGCACGGTGGAAGAACATTTTGTGCACAATGATAAAATCCAAAGTGAACGACCGAGATAATGTTTTTTTATGCTAGGTGAATAATTATGCCTTCTTTAAAATCATTCAAATAATATTAGGACTGCGAGGCCATCTTCGAAATAAAATAGGAGGTACGATACTTACCTTTCTGAAAAAGAGTATGAGCGAATTATTGGCCTTCTTGGGCGTCGCGCTCGCCTGCGGCTCGACGTTGGCGGCGGCCGGCGGCGGCGTCGTGGATTCTTGCTTCACCGTTACATTATTTGTTTGGACTGAAAAAAAAACGGAGAAAATAGTTTTCTATCTTTTAAAATATACATTCTTATATAGTAACACGTTAAATTAAGGTTCATACCTAGCAGTGATTGACCAGGTTTGACACTGTCCTTGAATAGCTGCTTCTTCGCCTGATCCGCCATAGGCGTCAGAAACCTGTCTATGACGGCCGACACGGGAGATTGCAGCCCACCTGCAAACAAAGTGTAAATTAGACAGGAGGCAACCAGGTTGGTGTCAGTGAACTATTATAATGGTCAATTTATTATTATGAGGACATTAGTCATTTGGCATAAAAGAGGTAGGTCAAGGCCGGCTTGCAGTTGTCAATATTATGCTTGTTTTGAAGATACTGTGCAATGGTACATCAATGAAAATAATCGAGTCGATTAACTCAATCACGTGAATTATATTATTACATTGAACTTACTATTATTTCGACGACTCATTGGAGAATCCTGTACATATACTTCAGTGGAAGCAGGAACAGGGTATTTACTGAGCTGTTCCCACAATGGACTATCTGAAGTCCACACTAAGGATTCTAATACTTGTTCCTCAACCTGTCAAAATTCATATGCCCATATTCAGTAACTGATTAACGTGAGTGAAGTGAGGATAATTAGTTACTGAATCGGTCACTTGATGTTAGATAAATACATGTCACAAGATTGCACTGTCCATGCCAGTTAAAAAAATAGTGATATATAAAAATAACGATTTTATGACGTAACAAATCATACTGGAGTAGCAGAATCCATTTTTAAGCATATAAGGGGAATCCATTTTTAAGCATTCTCTCAGAGGAGTTCACGGTCGGCAAAATGAAAAATAACTTACGGCATTCAAATGTTTGATGACATCCCGGCTCAGCTTGTCGACGACCGTCTGCACCACCAACTCTATGATCTTGTAGAAGTGGAAGGCGCTGAGGTGGTAGATGTGCAGCACGCGCGGGAAGCGCAGCGAGTGCAGCCCGTAGGCGTGCAGCACCACCTCCGTGCAGCACGCGAACACCGTCAGCTGGTACGTCTCCTGCGACAGCAGCACCTGCGCCACGTGTATCGGTACAATAATAAGGAGGGATTCGTCCATGTTTTCGATGGAGTTTGACATAAACGCTGTACATTAGTAATATAATGATTCTGTTTTACTTTGATATGAAACCGTTTACTTAGCCCTATGTTGTGAAACAAGACATTTTCTGTCACATAAAAAGGACTCGAAACTTGTTTCAGTAATACATTTTTAACTTAATCGGCTGCTCACCTGCATCGATACCTGAGGCTTTTTTCGGTGCTCCTCCTTAAATATGTTCTCGAAAACCTTAAAGTAGAGACATGCGACCATATTGCAGCGCGAGGCGATCATTTCGTTGCTACAGTTGCACTCCTTCAAACTGTTTCCGAATAATTCCTTCCAGTAGTTGCAGGGCTTTATTACATTCGTTATTATCATCTCCTCAGGCACACCACCATCGCTGCAACACAAATGATATTTCATTACGAATATGTAAATGCATATTAAATAATTGTGATTTCGCAACGAACGATTCTGCTACTTCCTAATCATTAAAATCGTAATCCTTGACACGGTCGAACCAATTTTGACTAGGCTTTCATATTTAAGTCGGGTAGAATTCAGAGGTTAATTAAGGTCAGAATCGAAGAATGAGACGACCTCATAAGAATATGTACATAAACACTTATCACTCATAATAACGAGAACTCGAGAGCGGTCGTCGGTCAATAACAAAATATCAGGAAGTCGAACACGGGGAACCACTACCGAAGAGATTTAAGTGAGTGAGGCCGCGGTCTGTACGAAGCGAGTAGAGGGAGCGTGCTCACGCGAAGAGGCGCAGCAGCGCGGAGGAGGGCAGCGGCTTGGCCTGGCGCAGGAAGGCGGCCAGGCGCGCCAGGTTGTTGGTGGCCTCCGACACCGGCGTCAGCTCCTCGCCGCGCCGCGCCAGGTAGCGCCGCCCCGTCAGCGGCGTGGCGGCCTGCGACACAGCGCACTGCACTCCGCGCTCCCCGCGCACCCCGCGCTCTCCGCGCACCCTCCGCGCACCCTCCGCGCCCGCCGGCCCGCGTCGGATAACATTACTACTGTTATCATTTTAAATTAAAAGTGACCCGGTTCTCGAGCTAGACGGAGAAATCGGAGCGAAGGCTGTTTCGCCCCGTCCGTTTCGCGGTTCCGGTATTGATTACGGGTCTGCTTTATCTCAATGCGGCGGCTTAAAGTCTGGCGAGCTACCGTTAGGGTAGCGAGATGTGACTTCGAACATGTTAAGAAGTGTGATAAAGAATTTCATAAATTTCCATTCCAATAAATTAAAAAAATGCATAACCCGTTGCTCTAGTTATCCCCAGTTTAAATAGGTGAACACGAGCAAAAGAAAAAGCATAATTGTTATGATAAGTACATATATCAATGTAATGAACATATACATAGTGTATGTGTATATATCATACTTTATCTAGTAAATGGTATATCATATTTGTAATACTCACCGGTCCCAAATTAGCTATAACTTGTGATATTTCCTCACCAGATACTGGTTTATTTTTTGTTCCAATTTGTTCATTGGCATGTTCACCTGAAAATTTGATAAAAACTCAGTGGAGTTAGTAGACCAACATTAGGTTTACACTAACTTTTTGTTATAATACATTAGACTGATGAATTATTTACCATTATTTTCATTTAAATTTATATAAATTGTATCCATGCAACACATATTGACATTGTTGACACATTACATGCTATTTAAAATTAACAGTAATACTACGGAATGACATTTAATAAGCAGTCAGCATTTGTAAAAAAAATATTATTTTCTATTACACACTTTAAAAAATAAGACTCACCTAAAAATATTCTTTCGTCAAATTCACCAACACTTAAAACATAGGTTTCATATAAATTATTCAATGATTTAAGATTTAAATCAAAATTTCCCACATCTAGTAAACCTGTCAATTGATCACTATTTCCCTTCAAAATCTGTAAAACATGAATATGCATTATTAGGTGACTTCTAATCGAGCAGTGGTTGACATTTAATTATAGTTAAAGTTAAATTAAATGAAAAAAATCTTCATTACTTTTGTTTAACCCTTTGCGGTCGGCGCCGCCACTGTCGCGGCATTTGGAAACTGTCGTAGAAATCGGGTGTACACAGCAGATATACATTTATCTATATTTATTTATTTACATATAATAAACCTGTAACTGATCGCTGTCTGTACATGGCAAATATATTTAAAAATTCGTAATGGGGTGCCTTTATATAGGCAAGAGAACCCAAAACAATGTTTTTTCATTTTGTCTGTTTGTCTGTATGTTTGTGCACGCTAATCTCAGAAACGGCTTATTTGATTTGAATGCAGTTTTCACTATTATATTATAATGGGCTTCACTTAACATTTAGTTTTGTTCAGGATTTCAAGATAGATTTATTGAAACATCAGAGCAAGAAAACGCGGTGGTGGTACAATAAATGTACTGAAGCCAGCTGTAGCCATGAATTATACCAAGAAAATGAGAGCCGTGGATCGCACTAACCAATATGAATCATTGTATTGTTTTTTGCGAAAATCGTTAAAGTGGTGGCGAAAATTGTTTTTTTGAGGTATGGAGATGTGGGTGATCAACACATATTTGATTTATGTACAAAACGGTACAAGAAACCAATAAGGAAAAACCGTTAAACCACTTGTATTTCGTGAAATATTTAGTTGAAGAGTTAGTACGAACTTTCCGGCACAGAAAACCATTTGAAGCGCAGCCGTCCACGTCTTTTATAGACAACAGATTAGATAATCAGCTTCATATAATAGGTTTAGGCAACAAAAGAGATTGTGCCGTATGTTTCGATAGGAACACCTTCGGCAAAAGGCGGGAAACACCCTCATATTATGTTACCTGTATTTGGAAGCCAGGGCTTCATATCGGCAATTGTTTTGAAAAATATCACACATTGTCAAATTACAAAAGCTACATTTTTTCGTTTGTATGTGGTTTAAATGATATTAAACAATACAGATTTTCATCAACATATTTTTTGCTTTCAAATATAAATATATCTACTTTCAATCTCTTAGGGAACAATGACTATGAAAAGCTAAATTTTGCCCTGACTAGCTGGTACTCCCAGCAGAAAAATCTGTTGACGGCAAAGGGTTAAGATAAGGGCCATGTGTTTAATAAATATTCAACATCGCGCCTGTAATCCTCGAATTGGCGGGCAGAGAAGTATAGTACACTCCTAAAATACACCAGTTAATTTTAAGTCCCACCATGACGATATACGCAAAGTGGCTGGCAGCAGTTGGATGCGACGAGCTGAAGATCGAGCTCAGTGTCGTGCTATTGGAGAGGTCTGTGTCCAGCAGTGGACGGAAATAAGCTGATAATGTATAAATGGATTCGGGGATGAGCTTACGGCCATACATGAAGCACAAACCCAATTCTGAGCCACTACTAGAAGTTTCTAACTAGAAAGAAATTGTAAGTTAGAAAAATCGAATAGTAGCCAACTGGGGATTGAAACTCGTGATCTCCTGATCTACAGTACAACCACTGAAGCAATAAGGCCGTCAAATTGATTTGTGGAATCTAATTTATAGAAATTACAATTGATTCATTCAATTGTTAACATTTTTCATAACTTTACTTGAAATACTCACCCCCTTTTGAAAGAATGATTTGATGACTGGACGCCAACTGTATTCCTTCATGGTTGCAGCCTCCACTGCTAAGCCTTCTTTGATTTCACATAAAATAGATATAATACAAGGAGCCTTGCTGGGCAACTCAAAATCATCTTTGAGCCAATCCAATGGTAGGCCTGAAATGATTGTAAGTATTGTTTACTTTGATCGTACATCTGTATTAGCATGGAATAGCTCACCTGCTACCATACGATTCAACAGTACATCAAAGAGTTCAATTTATTTTTAGTTTCAACATTTCCTAACAATTTGTAAAATAAACATTCTTATCATACAGTCATAATACTTCAAACTTTGTCTTAAGAAGCAGAGTTAAATCCCTTCGTAACATTTAAGTAACAGGCAGTGACTACAAAACTATAAAATATTACTAAATCAGTGGAATTAAAGTCATTCCTATTGCTCCTTGGTGAACACCTTAAGGTTTACACATTAAGAAGTAATGTTCTATTTATGATAAAGATCTGTGCTCTCTATGCTACAATTTATACTAGTCTGTGCAAAAATGAATATATAAGATATAGAAGAGCTCATCATACCTTTGAATGCAGGATTGATTAGGTCTATTCTCCTGCTCATGAAGGCATTAGCGAAGATAAAATCAAGGCATGACAGTAAGATGTGGTACATGTCGACAAGGTCATCTGCTGAATTGTGAAACTCTCCTTTCACACATACATACAAACACCATGAAAATTCAAAAAGAGCATTTGTGGTGCAGGGTTGAAGTCTGAAAACGAAAATACATGATAAAGACAAAACAGAGTTCCCTGTGTAACATTTACAGTCACTTTTACACAATCAACCTTCAAGACATGACATGTGAAATATGGTGTCATGGTTATGTATGATCTATTGGACTCATTGAATCCCAGTTACAACTGGCAGAGGAAGTGTTAGAAAAGTTAGTTTGACAGGCCAACATCTCAAATTATATATGCCATATGTTACAACTAGGAAATAAATTATTACATCAAGAAATTCACAATGCACTAACATATTCTCTATAAATTATAGGCCAGCATGATTGATATAAAAATCCATTGTACATTGTCACTGATTTATAATTTAATTTGTATCTTAAATAAAATTTCATTTTTTACCTTAAGTAAATGAACAGTGCACAGGAATTATGTGCTGCATTTATATAACACAAAACATATTAGTGAGTCTCCTGCTGTTACCTCCAGGTTGTACCTTAATTGACTGCCAATAGTATAAATAAACTGAAAGATGTTTATGTTTTCCAATTCAAGTGAATTAAAATTTCCCTGACACTCTTGTTTTTCTATGTTAACAATTGAATAGACAGACAAAATATATGGTGTTTTGCCCTTCAGTTCACCATGTATAATGTTCGCATCAGCCATTTAAAGAAGATGATTGTTCAATTATTTGAGTACCAAATATTGAGATAATTCATAAAAAAACTGATATATAACTGAAAACCTCTTTGTATTTCAAAACTGTTAACAGATTGGTGTAAACATTATTTCAAATGTAAAAGATATACATATATTACATGTATATAATAACATTATTTGATTAAAAAAAAAAATTTACAGCCTGATAGCTTAAATTGTCAGTAAAGTAAAAGGTATCCAATAATCCCTTATTGAATATTAAAATAACACAGCTCTTATAATTGTTTGTTAAACAGAAGTGTATGTGGCAGTTACTGCTCTACTAGGAATGGCTACTGAGAAATTTCAGAAATCCTTTTTACTTACTTGTGCTTTTTGCTTTTTGTGTTTGTCTTTGTGGGTGTGCTAGATAGCCCAGAAAATATCTCCTGGAATATTGGTTGGAACTTCCTAAATAATACTGTAGACACTGCAAACTTGTGTTCTAGTCTTGTGATTCTATCTTTGAAGTCATTAGGCATCAGTGCCATATCCATCCAGTTCTTGATTTTTTCGAAAAATTGTATAAGACTGAAAAAAATTAATATGAAGTAACCTAAATGAATTCTCCAAACTCTATATTAAATAAATAAGTCGCCAAGAAATACTACGTGTAGTTTATCAGAATGAATTCATGCTCGCAAAATAAAGCAATGGTTTATTTTTACCACAGAAAATAACACTACATGTTAACATGACATACAATTATAACGAAAAAGCAATCTCAGTTATTCTATAATTAAACAACATTCACCTTATATTGCACAGCCTTAGGAGTCGAGTTAAGCTAACACAATTTCCCTCCACAGCCTTTCCCGACTGTACAGTGGGTGTAATAGACGTACGACAGGCCACATATAATGCACATGCCATCCAGTGCAACGTATCTCCCTAAAAATACAATTTTTTGTTACATTCCATTATAATACACATCACAATAAACAAACGTTTACCACGATTATTATTGTAAAGGTAATGCAGACGTGGGAATTTCTTACGTAGTTTCAATATAATACTTAACACCTACTAATTATTTAGAGTTATAATAAATAAAATAGCCTTCTTTCACCTCTAATGTATAATTTTGCCTGATTTCAGCAAATGATACTCTAGATTTTTTCGCAGCGACCGAGTCTACATTTAACTTAGAACATAGGTTGTCCATAGCCGCAATCCAATTTTCTTCGTTCTCTTCCGGTGTCGACATTGTTAAAATTCAGTTAATAAACAAGTAATAATATTTCTTTTAAATTCCCACAAAATGATTAATACATAAAACTATTTAAAATCCTAAAACTTATCCTGATTTTGCTTATTTTTGACAAGTTGTTGGCGGGAAGTATACATTACACCTACAGAGGCGCCCCTTCGACGTAGTCAATGTCAAGTTGTTGTTTTTCTACTGTTATATAATAATCAAATGCACCTTTTCAAACAGCCCATCGAAATATTGGATGATATAATGAAAATAAAAATATTCTAGTTGTTCATTGTATTGAAAGATTCTCAAACAAAACAAATTTATTTTTCTCATAATATTATTCGTAGATTAGGGGAGCCAGTCTAAAATGTGTCCATCGAAAAAAAAGAGAAATCAAATGAAGCAACCTATTCCTCTCTCTTCCTACTCGTGAACGCAGAGGTAGCGCTAGCGTGGATCATCATTATAATTATCATCATCATCAGCCTATCACAGTCCGCTGCTGGATATAGTCCTCCCCCAATGAGCGCATTCGCGCCTCGTCCTCGACTTGCCGAATCCAGCATGTGCCTGTAGCCTTTCGCAGATCGTCATCCCGCCGGGCCGCGGTCTCCACTCCAGAACTCACTTACTGCACCGGTTGTCGGTTCTTCGGCAGATATGCCCAGCCCATTGTCACTTCAGCTAGCTAATCCTTTGAGCTATGTGAGTAACTTTGGTTCTGGTATCATTTTTGATCCTATCCTTCAGAGAGACTCCGAGCATAGCTCGCTGATAGCGTGAGTCATGCGTCAGTAATGAGATAGAGAGATATAGATATAGGGTATCGTGATCGTTTCTCTCTTTTTAACCGTCGGATGTTGCTGCTTATAGGCAGCCTTATGTCTTCCCTACTCTATATATAATTGCTCTATAATTTTTCTATCATATTTAATCTTTCAGTTTAAATAAAGTTATTCAAGTATTTCTTTTGAAATAAGTATTTTCAATCAAATACTTAAAGATTATAATAGAATATTCAGTATAATATTTAGTATACATTTGTGAAAAGTTCGATAGTGATCCTGTCTCGTAATTCCTTTGATACCGATAACACGTCGCCTGTGCAACGGGCGAAGTATTATTGTGTTTTTCTATACTTCTCCGCCTACACCATCGGGGAAAAATAGGCGTGATATTAGATATGTTATGTGAACTCAAATTCATTCTATAAATTCCTTCTGTAAATTTTGTGCTTTTGTTTGGTTGATAAGATTGAATCCTAAACTACAAAATCGGCATTAATGCAAAAAAAACTCTTCCTGTCATAACAGAAAAATTAGGAGAGCGAGATTAAAAAATGTTTTTTTTTTTGTAAACGGGAGTTTACTCTTAGTGTCTTACCCATTTTAAATTAAAGATTTGATTACGATATTTGATTATGATACTTACCTGTATTTGATGATACGTCAAACATTTTGTTTAATCAAAATAAAGTACCGAACGTACTGTGTCGTTGAAGGTTATAAACATAGAATGCAGTTAAATATACTAATGAATCACATAAGCGTTGCCAATTTTCAATGAAAATATACTCATCTTCAGGAAGTTGAACTGAAATGAGTTTAATAATGTTTCTGAGGTTATATCACAGTTCTGGTGTACTTTGTAATATCAAGAAACAGGGCATAAAACTTAGTAAAATGATCAGCCCTAAGAGTAAGAAGTGAGTACTACAGATTACACACCATCGTAATATACGTTATAAAAATCGCTCAATATGTACTTGAATGTTGTTTCTAGCAACATTTTTAGTTGTTTTGTAAAAATTTGAATTGCAGGCGCTGGTACCAAACACCAATGCTGGATGTAAACGCTATGCCCAGTGTAAAGAGCTTGACTAAAACTAAGCATGTTCTGGGAAAGCAGAGTATCCGCAGAGTTGCAATGTTGAATAAACTATTCATGAAATATGTAACAGATATCATGTCCACAGGCACTGTATCAATGGATATTGTTGGCCGGGGAATTGAGATATCTAAGGTATTCAATATTGTACAATTGTTCTGATTTTATATTTTGATTCTGCAAATTACCTTTTTTATATATTATATTCTGCACCAGTCCAGTTGACTAACTCACATAGTTATGTGTAAACTATCATAATATATTGTTGAGATTATTATCAATTTATTTTTTTGTAGCAAAACAAATGTTTTCACATTACAAAATGAGAGGTTAAGATTATATTTAATGTGAGAAATACATTATAATTGGGTATCATTGGTATATTGTATATATTCTCTATTACTTTTATTTCTATTTAATTATATGTATCTGTGTAGTATATTTATATATTTTATTACGTATATATAATTATACAAGTATCTATTATGCAGTTTATTGGTCTGGTACATATATATGTATGTATTTTGTTTTAAGGATATAATTATATTTATTTATTTTAAAATACTTAATTTAGCTATTATTTATCTGTCCGCTTATCATGTTTTATTTTATATTACCTGCCGTCAATGACATCTTTTACCATCACCAAAGGTTGACTGGTAGAGAATGCCATTAGGCATTAAGTC